>VXBB01016578.1:384883-419861 GCA_013399915.1 Illadopsis cleaveri
TTTTTTTTTTTTTTTTTTTTTTTTTTTTTTTTTTTTTTTTTTTAGCAGGCGAGCTCTGTTTTTTGACTCTTTAGATTATGAAGTTCTCTGTAGCCAAAAAGCATGGAAAACTCCTTTTAGGTTATTTCTTTCTCAAAGAAACTAAAATCTTGGAACCTTCACATAACTTCAGACACCAGGGCTGTAAAAAACCCCACTATCTGTGTTTTTTTATATATTTATAATAAAATTTTATTGTTGATGTCAGTGTTACCTGCTCATGATGTCTCACATGTAGTCTGACCATATCATCCTCAGCATCTGTGAGAACAGCTATCACAAAGAAAATGTGTTGAAAGTACTCTGCATCGAACTGGCTATGGCCATAGAGCCACTGAGCAAGTCCTGAAATTTGTAATTTCTTCCTTTTAATTTAGCTAGCTGAACCAGAAATTTTTTTTTTTTTCTTTTTTTTTTCTTTTTTTTTGACAGGGAAAAAACCCTTCAAGCCACCAAACCCCTCAGCATTGTTTAGAAACACACTTCTCTATGGATATTAAGGTAGTAGTTCTAGTAGAAAAAAGCAACAACTCCATCCAACTTAAAAAAACCCCAGACCCAAACACGCTGACTTTATTTCTGTGGTGGTGAACCTCTCAACAGCAATATGTGCCTTGTGATCAAAAAGTGCGTTTACTGTAAATCTCTAATAGATTATGCAGGCTTTTCTGTTCCTTGCAGCTCCTTGGAATGTAGAAACATGTTTATTTCTTTGTCTGAGCAACTCTGACACCACAATACACTACCAGGACTCTTTAAGTTTGCTGCCCATAACAGTAGAATAATGTCAAGACGACACTGTTAGTTTCTAAAAACTTTAAAGGTCTATTAGAGGCTTCCCTCTACAGCTAAATTCATCTTCATAGGAATTTTGGTGTTACCTCTTAAGTTAGAGCAGTAAGAGCATATCTTAGGTGTTGCAAGCCTGTAATTGAAAGGATATTTTTTCTGGGATTTTTCAGTTCTTGCTTGTCCTTTTTTTGCACCACATCTGTCGATTTGTGACTTAAAGGGTGTTAAGAAACTACTGTTTTAGTTGGGTTGTTCTTTTATAAACAGTCTCTTAAAATCCCAAGTTCCTCCTTTCTTTCATGAGATGTGATTGATATTGTTTTTTATGTATACATATAATTCACTGACCACATTTAGGGTTTTTTCCCCCTGATTCTCCTTTACATGAATATTGTGAAATGACAAGGTTTTTTCCCAGATCAAATGTCTACAGCAACACAGTGCAACTCTTCATATTGAGTATCCTTAGACAGCTTCAATATTGTGAGTCCAGAGATAAATAATCAGAAAAGGAAAAAGAAAACATATAGTGATGAAAACAATATTATATCATTTACAGTAAGTTGGAGAATTCCTATTTAAAGAGAGCACCTTGCTCATCTGCCATCAAACAGGTGCAGTCTGTAAGAAATACCAGCAGAAATGCTGCACCAGAGGTAGCTGTAATCTAGTTTGTTTAACCACAGAAAATGAATACATGAAGCTCAGCTTCCATGAACGTTTTGCAAGGCATAACTGGGATTCTGAGTACTGAGGAGGTTCAGTCTTGATCCCAGAATGCCCACAGGCAAGATCACATACATTGACCTGCCCTGGAATCAAAACTTCTTTTGCTGAGTAGCTAAGCCAGAGATGCTGGAAAGAAAAGTAAATATACCAGGCCATGGGGTTGCTTGATAGATATAAGGAACAGGCCAATGCTAGTCGGCAGAGAAAGTGGAAAATGAACCTAAACCAAACTGAATTTGAAACTGTGGTCTGATGAGGTGGGGCAGAAAGGGCAATATTTCACCCAAAGTCTACAATGTGGATACGTAACACTGTGGATGTCAGCAGAAACTCTGCAGCTGATCAGTGTAACACAAAGCTTTATGGCCTGAAGAAATAGTTTTACAGGCAATTCTTTTGCTAATATCTCTTTAGACATAATTGTGTCCATCTCAGCTGCTGGAGGATTCATGTAGCATAATCTGATCTTACTCCATTGCTCTATTTAGGAAACTTGATCATAATAACCAAAAGAATGAATTATGGCTTTGTTGGAATGCATCATTAGTTTCCATTCCATTATGAAAGAAGAAAAACTGTACCCCCTCTGCAGGAAGAAATTGGGATTCATTGTGGTTTTTAAAAACATTAAAATAAGTAGTAGATAATATTTTTGTCTAATGTGAATTTACACTTGAGAGTATAGAAACATTTGGTTTATTGCTGAAAACCTAGCCTAAAAGATATTATGGACATACTACATACACATGACATAGGTATTGTATGCATCTTATTAATGTTTATCTAAAAAGGTTTGATGTCTGTACAGCCAATAACTGAAGTTCAATTTAATTGTTGGTAGCCACATGAGCATGTAAAGATCTAATCCAGAATCTCTGAAATGACATTAATCTGAAAGCCTTTAATATCCTTCATTCTATGCTTGTAAATGTCAGCCTTCAAAATTATGAATGTGTGGGATATGAGGCAATTTAATCCCCAGTTGAACCCACCACTAGAGGCAAAAGAAAAACAGCAACATCTATTATGCCATTTTGCATCAATTGTTAATGATCCGTTCTGCTAAATGACAAGCACACTTACTGCATGTATTGTCCTGAAAATGGAAAATCTACCACCATGTGTAGGCCTAAAAAATTAATTCAATCAGCATGTATAAAATGAATGAAATGGACCAAACTTCTTCCCTCACTTGGTAGAAGCCACTGAGTTGTGCCCCTGTAGAGAGAAGTAACATCTTCTGTATGTTGTTAGTGCTTCTGCTTCTGCCTTCTCGAGAATGAAGATTTAGTCACTAAATTGCATTTAAGGTTAAATCCACTGAAAAAAAAAGGAAGCTGAAACTTACACTGTATCGTCTCTTATTGTCATATCAAAATGAAAGTAAGTAGAACTATGAAAAAACTTGAGAGGTAAAGAAGGAATAAAAGTATTTTTATAAGATTGGATGATTAGGGATACAAATTCTGTACCTTGCATGCTGCGGTACAAAGAATAAATATGCTGTGCCCCTTTAGATCTCAAGATATCTGACCCTTCTGTATTGAAGTGTTGGAAGAAAACACTCATGTCATTCTGTCAGACCAAGGTCATGCCTTGCCTCTTCTACTGCCATGAGAAAGCACAGTTACTTGATCTTTTTCTGTAGGCAAGTATTAACTGTAAGACTAATGGGAAGACTGACACAAAATTATTGCTAAGGAAAATCTTAGCATCTTGAAGGTGCCCGAACTGATGGCAAAATACAAAGGTTCTGCTGGACTTATTAAATTGGAGGCTATTTGACAAAACCTTAAGGAAACCGCCCTTAACAAGATCATTTGGAAGTTTTATGAGGCAAGGTACGAGAGGAAATCTGTCTCTTTAGCATGACAAGTGGCTGCAGTAACAGACAATGTTGGAAAGAAATTAGGTGGAGCAGAATAAACATGAAAATGTGAAGAATAAACTGTGTAAGAATATATTTCTGAGAGAAAAGGTGTAAAGGAGAAATATGAATGAAAGTATTGTGCAGTGAATTTTCATAATCATGGGAGAAGAAAGATTAAAAAAGTGCTGATGAATCACTTTCAGACTCACCAGTACAGGAGAATTTGGGGGTTCAATATGACTAGGTGATGTATACTTGGGCTGTGGCAAAGAGAAAGTGGTTCTGCACAGCTGCACTGGAGTACATTAAAACTAATCTGTGCATTTATGCTTTCAAGTATATCAGAAGAAATTTTATTGAATAAACAACTCTGAACATCTTGTACCTTTATTTTGTGCTGTGATTAGTTCAAGGCTTATTGCAAACCTATCTGATCTCAATTTTTGTTTACTCTCGTATTTTGTCATTATGACACTTGTAATTATAGGCTCTTCAGTTCTTTCTGTTGTTGTTTGCTCTTCTGCTAAACACAATATTAGCCCTTCAGAAATCCATTTATTTCTACTAGCTAGCTATGAACCACTTATTGGCCATTTCACAAATAAGTAGTCTCTAATTAGCCCATCCATTAATTGTTCAGATTGCTGAAATTTTATTTAGACTACCATTGCATAGTCTATGGTCAGTAATACCATCTGACCATTTGAGTTTTTTGCGTAAAAAATCCAGTCTTGCCCAAGTGGTGTAGAAATCTCACACAGGCAGAGTCATTAGACAGGATAACTACCTTGCACTCCTACAGCTTCCATCTCACTTCCACCCTCTGCTCGATGCTGCCAGCCACAGCTGAGTGTGGCACAAGCAGCTGCAGGGTGACAGAGGCTGTGGTGCCATGCACAGTATGTTCAAAGCAATCAGAAAACAGGTTCTGGGGCCAAGGCCCCAAGATCTTATAACTGTCACTGGTGATCCAAAGCATAGGACATTTCCATGCTGGGAAAAGTGGTGGAAAATTATGCCTTTTCCAGAATCTTGATCTTTTAAAGTAATGCAAATAGTAGAAATTTTTCAATCTGCCTCATATTTTTGCTGAAAACCCCACAACTGCAAAGATAAAAATTATTTACTTCTATTGTGATATAGAGGACTCAACAGTATCTTAATTTTTGGCAGCAGTATTTCTACCAGAATAAACATGAAATTACCTTGACTGTTTCCTTCATTTTCCTTTCAGAGCAAAGGAGCAAATGGCTTCAATTTATTCACATTTGACAGATAACTTGACTATAGTCATTCAACATCATCAAGCATATAAATGGTTAATAGACTGCCATATAAAGCAAAAATGTGATAATGTTATTTGAGGTAAATGATAAAAATAAAGATGATACAGGTGTAATGGTCTTGGAGAGCCTGTGTGAGCTCTCCAGAATTTATATAGCGCTTTAGCACTGATAGCTCAGTTTCCTTTTAACTTTTCCAGGTATATACTTTATAATAGATACAAAACATGGTTTACCTGTCTTAAATTATCTGAGTATTTATGCTGCATGTAATGGAATTAGGTTTACAGTCTATCTCTTTGTTGTTCAGTCTGGACTTTTCTCACTTGCTATGAATTTCATGTTAGCTTTTCAATTACAGACTTCAGGGAGTGGTGGTTTATCTTTGAATGTGACTCAGCAATTCATGAATACATAACCTTTCCAAATTCAGAACAGCTGGAACACATCTCTTACCTGTTCTGTGGAATGTGCTAAAGACTTTTTTCACAAAGTGAGAATTTGTTAATGTGTTATTCCAATGCAATAAAAATCATCATACAGAACTGGCCTTGGATGTGGTATTTTTAAGAATTTTTTAAGTCTTTAATGATATATCTTGTTCTGAAGGCCTTTAGAAAAGACTGGTAGTCTGAAGGTAACCAGAACTCTATCTTGAACTTAGTTATTTTAAATTTAGTAACATTCTGTTTAATAGAAAGTTGAGAACAGCTGAATTGAGAACATTTCACAAGAAAATGTTCTAATTTTTCAGGAGTTGTTTTGGTATTGTTCAACAGCATTTTTCCTTTCATTAGTGAATTTGCAGTGGAGTTGGCACAAGATGTTGCTTGTTACCAGCAGCTGAATCCCGAAACGCCATGACTTAAAGTCAAGCTTGAATGGCTGCACTGCCACTCATACCTGAGCTTGCTGCAATTAAGACCAAATTTTTCATTTGTACAAGAGAGATTTAATGGTGTCACTGTCAACTATCAGACAGATCTGTTAGTAAGACATTCCAAGCACATCTTGTAACCTACCATAGATATCAAAAATGAACTTGTTCTGAATTGCGAATCTTTTTCAGTCTTACTCTGATAGCTCCACAGACACTTCTCTGAGTGTAGGTGACAGCAGGAACAAGAATTTTCCAGAAAAAAGTCTGTCCTGGTGAAAACTTGTCTTTGCCTATTTTTGCAGCTTTTCTTCTTCCACCTGCAAGAACATTTCTTCTCATGAGTGGTTCACCACTAGCAAAAAGTAATGCCACAGAAGGCAGCATGTGCCAGATTCCACTCTGGACAAGATAACTTACACTCCTGCCATGGTCATCTCTCTGTTGAAAGAGACAAAACTGATTTCTGCCTTCCATTTTCACCAACATCACCAATACCAGCATTAGTATTATCGTCACTGCAGCTTTTCAGAAGGTCAGGTTCAAATCTAAGCTTTTTCCTAAGGCAGTAAAGTAAATCAGACTGTTGTCTCCTGGAAAACTTGGGAATGCAGAATATCTAGTCTTACCAGTCTGTCCCTCTCCTTTTGTAGATTTACAGTCTGCATATAAGCCAAGAACACTTTATCTAGTGGGAGAGGACGTGTTAAGCACAGCAAAGATAAACTGACAAAATATAAATAATATTTGGAAAGTTATACTAATTCTCAAAACCCAGCAACTAATGAAAAATAAATCAGTCCATGCAGGATACTTTTTAAACCTAGCAATTTTTAGGCTGAATTGTATATGATTTGTGAAGGTTTGGATTTCCAACGCTATTAGTATTTTCTGCAGCTCCTACAAACCTTCCAATTAAGGGAAGACGTGTCTAAATAAATTGGTTACATGAAATAACATCTTACAATACATACATGAGAGGCAAAAATACAACTTCTAGACAACTACTCCAGGAAACTTTTCCATCCATATTTTACATTGGAAAACTTAAACACAGTTCAAGGTTTGCACTCCTAAATTTTAACCGCATTTTTTTCTACATAATTCTCTCCTGCAAAATTTTGTGAATTTTTCCTTTTTCTGATTATGAATCTATGAGTACAAATAAGGAGCAACAAAGTAGAGTGTTGAGCTTTGTCTCAACTCTTAACTGGAAGCAATTGAGTTGTTCATAAAAATCTCCATCAGGCTGGGGCAGAAATAATGCAGTAAAAAAAATATTATCATATTGATGCTAAGGGTGAATATACAAAGATTTAGTTGGGAATAATTTCACTGAGCAAAGTTATTTAAAAAAATGTATATTTTCCCAGATATAGATATAATAGCTATATATCTCATTTGTTTCTGTTTTGGAACTCCAGCAAAAATATGCCATGTTACTAACTACTTTTAAGAATATTTCAGAATGGAAAATCTGTTCAAGTACTTTTTATTTATATGCTCCATTTTATAGGACAAAAGCTTAATTGCAACACCAGACTGCATCAAGTAATGCCTCTGATGCCATTAAAACACCTATTTTAATTTAATTGCAAGGTAGACTAAGAGTAGGAGAGGGCATGCATTAGTAGAAGTAGCTACTGGAAGCAGCCCAAATAATAGAACATCTAAAGGTAATTGCAAGAGAAATGAATCCATGTAAGAAGTAAAATACTTAAAGCATTCCCTGGTGTGAATGTCCTCTTTAGCTGTAATGGTGCTGGCAAGTGCTCCTGTAGTACTTTCTTATTCTGTATATTTTCTCCGTCAGATAAGATAAATGGAAATTTTTGTTCATTGACAGTATTGTCCCTTCTGACTGAAACATTTTATTCAAGTCTGAAATTTTAACCCTACTGACATGGAATCATAGTTTTCTGTCATCATGTCAGTGACCCACATTAATGTTACAGAAGTGTTGTAGAGCAGCAGCACCTGAGTTCTAGTTTTTGTAAAATAAACCTTTGTGGAAATTGGGCCAACAGCATAAATTTAGCACAGACCTTACTCCTAATGCTTTATCAAAAAAATGCTTATCTTGAAAGCATACTGCATGCCATAGACAAGCCATGAAATACCTGGAAGGATTAATTTTTTTTGGTAACCCTCTCCTAGCCTAACAGTATATTGTGAAAGGATGCTCTGGGGAAATTTATTTATGTTACAAAATAATTAATTTTCAACAATTTGAATTTTACTCTTTGTAGAATTATATTATTTTTAGTTATAAAGAAAATGATCCAGTGCTTGGAAAATTATGAAGATTATTTTGCTTCCTCAGGTCACATGAAGGAGATCTTATACAAACAAACATTTCAACAAATACCAGAGTTGTTATTTAACTATAGTTGTTATTCAGATGAGCTGGACACTTGACTGTAGGCAAGGTTGGAAAGTTCATAAAGATCTAATTTTAAGTTTTCTTCAAGCACAGATTCTTAAGATTCAAATTCCTAATTTCTGCTCCCTCTTTCCTTATGCCTTTAGAGCACTCTACCTTCTTCACACTCAAGTGTATGTTCATAGCAATTAACAACTACAATAACACTTTAAAAATCCCAAATGAAGAGAGTTATTATGTGTTCCTCATTTACCTGTGTATGAATAGAAACTGGCTCCCATATAGAAAAATGTGGTTTGTATTTACTTTACTCTTCATCAAAAGAGTATTTATTCCTTTACTCTTCATCAAAATGTCTTCTCTGCTGCTAAAAAAATTAGTTTGTTGTAGTATCATTTGAAATTCAGGGCAATTCTTGCAGAAATGCTGTTTTTCTACAGTACCTAGTATATATGTTTAACATATTGATCATACAGAAGTTCTGACAAGTTTAGAATGAAAATTATGAAAAACTAATATCACATTCTTATAATCTTTTATTTTCTTATTCCAAGTGCAACGTTACCTCATCACACATGTGGAATTTACAGAATAAGAATTATGGAATGGTTTCTGTGGGAAGAGACATTAAAGATCTTCTAGTCCCAACCCCACAGTCATGAACCTTCCTCTAGACCAGGTTACTCAAATCCCTATTCAACCGCACCTTGAATGTTTCCAGGGGTGGGGCATCCAAAACATCTCTGGCAACCTGTTCCAGTGCCTGATCACCACCACAGTAAAGAATTTCTTCCAAATATCTAATCTAAATCTACCCTCTTTCAGTTTAAAGACATTCGCCTTTGTTCTATCATAACAAGCCCTTGTAAAAAGTGCCTCTTTAGCTTTCTTGCAGGCCCTCTAGGTAGGAGAGTAAATCTATTGGTAAATGAAAATGTATTCACATTCACAGCAATAGAGGGGTGGCAAAATGATAAGACTCCTATATATATTTATTTTAAATTCTGACTTTCTTAGTCTGTGTCCTGAGCTGAATTTACCACAAAGTCATAGTGAATCCTTTCTATTTTACCTGTTACAGCCACTTGAAGAATCATCCCAAACCTGAAAATTGGCCTGTGTAAACTGGACTTTGTTCACTCTTTAAAGGGCTGGAAAAGTTTTGTCTAAATCATGAGAGAAAAACAATGAGAATCTTAGGGTGAAAGGGGTATGAAAATCAGACTGTTTTTTTGGCTAGTTTAAATTTATGGAATTCTACTGCTGTCCGTGGTTACAATTCCCCAGATAAAATAAACAGAATAGTTCCTCTGCTTTGCCTAGCTGCACATCTGGTCCAAGATTTTTCTTTGTAAAAGTGTCAGACTAATTTCTCTTATTAACATTTGTGTTTTCTTGGTGTTTTATGAAACAACATGAGGATGAAAATAGTAACTGCTTTTAAAAGTCACTTTGTACAGATTAGTACAATTTATATTAGAATTAATTAAATAAAAAAACCCAGATATTAAAATTAGTAATTAAAATCCAAGTAGTTGTAACTGCTCTGTGTATGTAATTCTGCAAATTTGTTTCTTTAAATATACCGGTTAGGATAATCAAGAGTGAGTTAACAGCAGACCTGTGAGGGGGTGAGGGACTGGGCTGACAAGCAAAGGACTTGGAGTAAGGTGAGCATTGAAATCACCAAGATAAAACTCCAGCAGGCCACCTCCTGCACTTTCAAGTGAGCAAGGAAGTGCCTGTTCTGGGGCAAACACCACCACCGTCCCAACCCTTTCTGACAACCCAGCATGCTGGGCTGCCTCTCGAAGTGCCTGCACACTAATGCATACAGCATGGGAACAAAAATGAGGAGATCTGTGCAGCTGTAAGGCTACTATCCAGTTTGGATCACAGAAGCCTGTGGGATGTCTTCTATGGCTGGAGGGTTGCAATGGAGGGATATACAGTTTTCAGGAGCAACAGGCCTTTATGTGAGAGAACAGCTGGAATGCATGGAGTTCTGCCTCGGGATTGATAGGCCAACCGAAAGCTTATGGGTACGGATTAAAGAGAAGATCAATATGGGGGTAGTGTCTGCTAAGACCACCTGATAAGGAAGAATAAGTGGCCAAGACCACTGGACCTCATGGGTGACTTCAGTCATCCTGT
The DNA here is from genome assembly GCA_013399915.1 of Illadopsis cleaveri. NCBI lineage: Eukaryota > Metazoa > Chordata > Aves > Passeriformes > Timaliidae > Illadopsis > Illadopsis cleaveri. The sequence goes on from VXBB01016578.1 coordinate 395,011, forward strand.
CACATGCTGAAGAGACAACATAGCATAAGCAATGAAGGATGCTTCTGGAGAGAAGCCATGGCAGCTTCCTGACCCAGGTGATAAAGAAGCCAATGAGTTGAAACGCTCTGCTGGGTCTCATGCTCAGAAACAAGGGCTCATTGGAATTGCAAATGTTGGAGGCAGCCTTGGCTGCAGTGACCATGAGATGTTGGAGTTTGAGATTCAGAGAAGAGAGAGTACAGTAAAATGCAAGTTCACAACCCTAGAGTTCAGAGAGCAGAGTTTGGCCTCTTTAAGGATCTGCTTGGGAGAGTCCCATGGCATAAGGCTGCGGAGGAAGGAGGCGCCCAAGGACATCGGTTCATGTTCAAAGCTAACCTGCAAGTCCTGTCAGGGCGATTGGGCACTGCAACAAGTTACTCCGAGAAAATGACTATCTCCATTGTTGAAGACATTCAAAAGGAGTCTAGACACAGTCTATGTGTCCTGCTTAAGCAGTGGTATTAGACAAGATGACCTCCAGAGGTCCCTTCCAACCTCAGCCATTTTTTGATTCCACGATTCTGAGATTTTGTGAAATGATACATAAAGATTAAGAAACAATTTATTTGACCTACATTTTGAAACATACTCAAGATGGAATGCAGGATAATAAATTTAATAAGACAAATATCAATCTCACTTAAACCGACCACATTATTCCCTTCCGAACTATCCTTTAACCCTACACTTGATTTTGGGTAGTTTTATGCTGAGAATTACTAGCTTTTTCTAAAAGACAAAAAATATATTCATAATGTGCAGTGATCTATTCTGTTTTTGACCCAAGTTATCCTCCAAATGAAATTGAAGCAGGGGGATAATCAGAAGGTAGAACTACAGCTGTGTTTGGTATATGGCTAATCAAAGAAAGAAGCTGTTTGCTTTGATCCTTATCCTGCTGTCCTGTAAAGAATTAATGTGACCAGCTGATGCTCTGAGCATTTACTTTGTAAATGGGGAAATCAAGAAAAAAGACAAAAATGACCATAGCATAGTTACAACTCTCCCTGAAAAATGGAGTAGCCTAAACAGCAATGTATTTCCTCAGGTTTCAAGGTTTAAAAAAAATGACAAAATTACATCTTAGCAGACTTATTAGTGCTCTTTATTATATGTTCATGGCCAAGATTTCTCATATGTAAAAATTCACCTTTAAATTACATAAAGCTTCCCTTCCTGGTGAAAATAATTCCAGAAACCTGACAGTAATAGCAACAAATATCTGCGTCCCACTTCTGCACAGTGGACATAAGAATAGATACTGATAAAGTCAATCTGAACTATTCTCTTAATCCTTTCTGAGGCATTATATTTTTACTATTCAAACTGGAACTGTGCAGTCTCATAGGCACAAGGGTCTGTTATTTTGTGCATGTGTTTATGTTCGTGTATGGATGTAAATATATAAATGTATGAATAAACCACAGAAGAAACTAGGACTCACTGTTCCAAAATGTTCCAAAACTCCTTAGCAGTCAGCAGACCAGATGTGTGTGCTTTTTAAAAAAATTGTTTGTTTAAAGAAATGAAATGTTTAAAAAACAAACACTTCCACTGCCTGGAGAATATGATCCTATTTCCAAGGTGTGGCAGAGAAATGCACAGATGCCTGTAAAACCTACTTTTGAGCAGTCAGATGCTGTTGTAAATTATCTATGTACCAGTGAAAGCTATAGAACTGTACATCCAGAAGGAAATGAGAGCCCTAGTGCAGACAGACTAACAAGGTTTTGTGTAGAAGTAGCTCAGTATTGTCGTGCATTCTGTTCTATAAGCTGTATTGGTTTTGCATTTTTTTTCATCAAATACATGCCTGATTTTTTTCTAGTAGGGCAATAGATGATTAAGGCAGTATATACCATGAAAGAAGACAATGTCTAATAAGATACTCCAAGTAAAAGTTGTAATAGAGAGATTCTTGCAGCCTGAACTCCCATCACAATATACCTGTCAGGCTCCTGAGGGCACTATTAGGCTACATTAGCCCTAATCAGTGCATATTGCTATCAAAATTTACAGGATTTTCAGTGACTACAAATAAAGTTCTGACTCCTTCACTGTTTCATATCTTTTTTGGAGAGCCAGAGACCATCTGGCAGATCAAGAGAAGAAACTGCCGTGTGACAGGGGCTGCAGACTTGGGCTCTGTCTTGTCTGAGATTGAAGAGAATTTAAGAGCAAGGCCTAAGGATGTTACTAAGTGCTCTTTGTTCCTAGCCCAGACTGTGCCCGTGGCTGGGCTCCAAGTGTTGCCCTCATCACCAGTGTAGACTCCTGATGTGCCTGACATGCAGGTGTCACTCTCCCACAGCCCCAAAGCCCTCAGTCTCTGTGCTGGAGGGGCCAGGTCCCCACACCAGGGCTGTGCTGGTCCCCTGTGACAGCCAGGGCAGTTCATGGCCTCCCCTCCTCTCCCCTGGTCCCCCCAGTGTGGCCTGCCAGGGCACCAGTGCTGTAGGAGGACACTCTCCATTCTTGGAGGCTTTGGAAGCTGCTGAGGATCCCCTCCTGGAAAGGAACCGCTGGATTCCACAGGTGGCAAGTGCGAGGTGTGTTTAACTTAGGCACCCAGGCTGAGCTGGTGCTGTGTGTCAGCCACAAGAACACCCCACCCAGGCCTGTGGATCAAGGGTGGGTTAAGACCAATGTCCAGAGTATGAATATTAGAAACATCAGCCTGCAGAAGGTCTGGGGAGTGGAATGGGCTTCGGGAGAAGTGGCCACATGGTGTTAGAACTGAATATTTTCATACTTGTGCTGAGCTGCCTTGGAAGGTGTATGGTCAATTTTCTTTCCTTCATTTATGGGCAGAAAAAGTCATAACCAAGGTAACTGGACTTTATTTTTTTTTTTTTTTCTGCAGAAATCCTAACAAACCTTCTGCAGTAGGTTAAGTGCAGCTCCAGAGTGCAGCTCCTGGGGCTGGCTCCTGTAAAGCCTAAAAAATTTCTCTCTCAGCAGTGTTGTCAGAGTTGCCCATTAAGCTGTGAAGCCTCTAAGAACCTTACACAATAAACAGAGAAAAGTCCCCCTTTAAGATCAGTTTTCATGTTTTTTGCAACAAAGCATAGAACTGTTAAACATTTCAGATGTCTCTGAACTATTTGTCAGGGATGAAATTGCAACTTTCCAGTACCTCTACCTCCATTAATATACTTTTAAGAGAAGCAGAGCTTGAAAAATATGTGAAACTTTTTTTTTTGCTGCCCCATAAAATGTCTTAGCTCACACTTAATTTTATCCATGATTATTTGCAATAAATTTACTTTCATCTACCTATAAATCCTTACCTAGTGCATTCTTTTTCCAAATTGCTTTATTAATCCTTAGTTATTATTAATTAGAAATGGCACAAACAGCACAATCATTTCCTTAACTCTGGCCCACAGCTGGGCTTTAATAGACTACAAAGCATGACTTTGGTATCTGGATTTTATTTCTCTTCTGCATTAGCAATGTCACATGGTTGCAGAAGGCAAAAAAAAAAAAAAAAAGAGATCTGTTTCTGAGTGTCATTTTAACTATATAGAGCAGTGTTTTATTATAACTATAATGGATTAAAACTCATGGTACATTCTGAAATAATGCAGACAGACAAAACAGTTATTTGTATTCACAATTATTTGTTGGTGTTTTGTTTATAATTTTTTATAACCCTCCATTATAAGTTTACTTGTGTGCTACTGGTGACATTGGTCTCTCTCTGCCATGTTTATAGGACCCACAGATTACATGATGTGTGAAACAAATTGAGTAACTTCTCTGCAGTGACAATTGATCTGGCAAAATATTCATGTTTAAGAGTACAAGATCCTGGTAATTGCTTGGTTCAGAGAGAGTATGATTTTTCCCTGGATACGCTTCATGTGTTTGCTGAAGCTGCACTTGTTTGACTTCTTTTAGCCACCTACTAGAAGTCTTATTAATGATATAAAAGTCGTATAAATTGAGTACGAGAGATGGAGGAGCTTTCAGCTTCTACATCTAAATAATAGGCAGAAGAGTGGAAGTATGCTGATAACAGTGAAAAAAATTGAAATATTTGCACTTTGTGCATATCACAAAATGAGTGGTTTTTTTCCCTGAACAACAGCGTTATTACTTTTAATGATATATTGCTTCTAGACTGTTAACACACAGGGTAAAAGTGAGACTGGTTTCCCAGCTGATATTACCATATTCTCAAGGTCACTGTATATCCTGCTTCAAAACACTGAAGAATTAAAGAATTCTGATCTTCTCTGCTCAAGCATTTGTAGATGCTTTGGAAGGTGCTTTGGAAATTTGAGAAAATGACCTACTTCTGAATTAAAGAAATGCTTTATAATTGGATGTGGAGTTTTTCTAATGTAATCAGAATAAAGGATATAAAACTGTACAAAATAGAGAATCTGTCATTTAAAGAGATATGAATGTACAATGCAAATTTAAGAACTATGGCCCAAGGACTATGAAAGGGATCTCATGAAAGAATTATAATGGAATCTCTTATAAAGGGGTTTGTGTTATTGACATCTTAGACATTTACATAAGTGTTCAAGAAAAGGGAAATGAGGACTAGTTCATGTAAAAGATCCATTTCAGGAAAAATGAGAAAACACAGTAGAAAAGATTTATTAAAATCCGATGAATCACCAAGATATAGGAACTTGCTATCAAAACCTGTATTTCTTTTAATTAAGGAAACTTAACTGTTTTAGAATAATTTAAAAAACTTTCCTGTTTCATCAATTCTTAACTAAGCTAATAATTTTTATATTGATTCAAGAAGTAGGGTTTCAGACCTAAGGCTAGGAAAAAAATTCTACTGTAGCCCCCAGCTACTTATGTGACCTTGAACAATTTTATTTTTTCTGGATTTAAGATTCTGATTCCTAAGGTCTAAGGGGCACATCCTTAGTAGTAAGGTTAAGATTGTTGGTGATTTGTTGAAATGCTGTAATAATGGGTTACGTGTCCCAATACAGCTCACACATCAGATGAATAAACACTGTTTAACTATTGTTAAAAATGTTACTATTGTTAACAATGGAAGTCAATTTATGCAGTGTTTTCATTCTTCCCACTTTTTAACCGTCTTTGCTAATGCAGCCTTGGAAAGGTAACCCCTCCAAAAAAATCCCAAACAAAGCCAGCTGCTCTCTTCTACCTAGAAATTGGCAGATTGCCATTCACAGAAACCAATGGTATTGTTGGAGTGCCCAAATATTCCATCCTCCCAACACACCTCACTGTATTTTGTGTATTTTGAATTGCACTTTTGTATGTTTTAAAATGTGCTGCCGATTGAAAGAGATTCACTTCCTAGCTCTCTGTCTGCTGTAAGACCAAATGTACTATAAGAACCCAGGCCTTGAACAAAGCATAAACACTCATGCATTAAAAAGTGTTTACTCAGTATAACAGTATTTCACTGTAACATATATTCATGTGAATTATGTACTTCTTGGCTCAATTTAAAATGGGTCAAAAAAGATTGGCTTACAACTTAGATGGGGTTCTTTTGTTAAATTGGTCCATTGCATCTGGAAAGGATCAAATATTAAGAGAGAAAAGGTAAGATTAGAGGGACTACAGCTACACATCAAATTCCTTTTCAGTACATACAAGTCCTTTTTTTGAAGACTAGAAATAAGCTTGACACTTTCAGCCAATCATTACTGAAACTAAAAATGGGAATTTTCCCCCAGTTTTATCGAATCAACCCAAGCTATATAAAAGAAAGAACCTTCGTTTTACATAGAGCCTTGTGCAGAATGCTGTAAACTGTCAGAAACACTTTACTTCATGCTGAAATGTTTTGTACCTACTCTGTCCCTCTCTTGATATTTGCTATTGTGAAAAGGAAAGGACACGTAAGGCAGTTGAAGGTTACCCTGACACCACCCTCACACACATACAAAGAAAAAAAAAGAAAAGAAAGGAAAAAAAAAAAAAAGAAAAAAAAGCAAAAAAAAGAAAAGAAAAAAAGAAAAAAAAGAGAATGTTTTCAATTATAAATAGTGAATTGTAAGAAACAGCTGCAACATGTTTCTGAATTCTTTGTTTCTGCCTGCTTTCCCTTCATGCCTTGAGCAACCAAAAGGATTAATTCTGGGTAGTTATTTAAATATAGTTACTTGCTTAAAATCCTCTGCCAAGATCAGAGAAAAGGGATTAGGATTAAACTGTTCTAATCAAAAGTAGTGTGGGTTGGTTGATTTTTTTTCCCCTGATAGGAACTCCATTGCTTCAAGAAACAAGTATTAACACTGTAGGGACTTCAGTGTTGTATACTGCATATGTCTCAGTGCTAATAAATACTAAATACAGAAAAAGAGAATTTTCATTTCTTTTTTCTATAGATGTCAGTGGATGTATTAAGAGATGTTAAGGATAATAGTAAAATATCATGTTGCAAAATAACATCAGCGCTAAGTATGTTTCTATTTTTACCAGTTTGCAAAATGACTGACTTGTTTGAATTCCTTACAGAAGTCATGCACACCAAGTGTGTGTGACTGTAATTGTAATAAGAACAATAACTAGACTGTTTTCCTGTTGTGTTTACTTTGCTTCTGTAACAGATGAGGTACAACAAGATTATATATACAAAAGATGTCAATGTAAAGTTAACATCTTAAGATGATGCAGTTGCTTTAAGTCTTAATTTCCATTATTTTATACTTTTTTTCTTTTTGTTTGAAAAGGACTGTTAGTGACTATTTGCAGACATAATGAGTCTCACTCATGTTTAAATTAAATCAAGGTATTTAGTTAATTATTATTATTTAGTGTTCATGGGTGTGAAAATATATTTTTAATGAGGTATAATGGATATTTTAATGATGAATACTGTGGACATATTGGTCTAAGCTGTACTTCAGAAGGATATACTGCATCTTACAGGGGCAACAGCAGGTTGATAGCTTTCTTCAGTTAAACTGGTTGAACTGCTCCAGACATCATGTGTTATCCATTCCTCTGCAGTGTGGAAATCAGGAACAAAATTTCTGGAACAAACAGAAATTTTAATGCCTGGCTACCAAAATGCCATCTCCATTTAGTACTTCCCGAAAGAGGTGTTACTGTCTTTAATCTTCTAGTTTTCTGCATGGTCTTGCACCCACAGATGCAGGTATTGAGGATGCTTCTGTCAGTTCTTCTTCACTTGGAGAGGAGCACTTACTGCAGAATATTTTCAAGTGTTCTATTGCCCATTTATAATCAGAGAATGAATGGTCAGTGGATAAAAGTGCAATAATGTGGGTAGCTGAGGTGCTCCTATGTGTATCCACGGAGCGAGGAAGATTCTGGCAGGTATTAGGATGTAGACCCTGCTGATGTTTAGAAGTGCTTTGTGTGATGGTAGAAGATTGTCTGAGAGAGCAGAACTCATGGAAGATAAATGTAAGTATTTGTGTTGAGCCTCTATGGGAAGGAGAGAAATTATGCATCTCAGTGTTGTTCTTCCTTAATTTAATAATTTGTGTGGCTATAAGCCTGTGTGAGTACACTATTAAATGTATTCTTCCTTTCAGAAATTAATTGCAATCTCATTGAAGATAAATATGAAATATGTTCCATCACACTGCTGAAATACGTTATAGTAGTAGATGAAAGTTGACTCAGATGTTGCTGAAACATTGTTGGGATCATTATTGATGGGGAAACAGAGGTTTGGAAAATGAGGAAATGAGGTTTGGAAAATATTTCTACAGACTCATGCAGCCATCCAGCAGTAGGTTGGAGATAACTTAGATGTTGATTTCTTGGGGACAGAAACCCTCTTTCACAGCCCATATGGATCCAAGCCATGACTGGGCAGCATTAGCAGTTCTACAAGCAGTAATAATGTTGTTTAGCTGTCCATTCTGTCCAGTGATAGTTGACTTATCTGACCTAACTGATAGCTCAGTTAGGTGGAGAAATGGATAGAAGAGCTTTTTAGCCAATCTTTGGTTTCTCTTAATTGGAAAATTTCAAGCAGGAAACTATTTGCATTTTTCTCTAAACTTTTGTTCTAGTGATTATTTTTAATGTGCTTTCCTGGTGTTTTTTTTGTTTTTTGTTTTTTTTTTTTTNCTTTTTCTCTTTTTTTTTCTCCCTCTGCATTCCTATTGTTTCTCTTACAGAAACTTGTGCAAACTTAGGTCTTACCTGTGATGCTTGGAGGATTACCTGAATCCTGAGGTTATCTCTTTACTGAATTTTTTTTTTCCAGGAGAGGCACTAATTAATGTTGCTGTAAAGATCCCCTTTCTCAAAAAAATCTAAAGAAAAAATCTAAAGAACCAGCATTTCTCACAAAAATCTTCTTACCACTGCCTTCCGCTCTGAATTATCTTTCCTGGCATTTCTTAGGGAGGTTTCTTTGAAGGTAGGTTTTGGGATACAACTGCAATTGCCTTTAGTTGTTCTTTGGGAAGCCATGTGCTCTGTTTTTGGGGTTCCTGTCAGTCCTACTTGGCAAACAAGTCCCAAATAATACAGATTTTTGTTTATACTTAGGTGTACTTTGCTTCTGCATGAGTGATCACTTGATACTTTAATATGTTCTGAGTCTTAGAATCTCTGGAATAATATTGGTACAAGTCATATAATTTAATTTAACTGTCTGGCTTAGTTAATGTTTGGTGTGTTATTTGGTAATGGTTTGAAGAGGAAATCTGCTTTTCCCATCTTTTACTGCAGGTTCATGTCACATAAACAGACATTTTGTTTGCTGTATTATGCTTTATGTCAGAAAATGGCTTCTTGTGATTGTCTAAAATGAAGGATGATACCTTAATCTACGACTATAACCAATACTATTCTTTCTCGTCTTTTCTGTATAGTACAGCTCTAATTAAATTAAGCAAGTAAGGTGTCACTTATGCCCTCACATTTGTAACCAATTGGGTGAAGGAGAGTTCATACAGAGAAGATTTTTTTTTTTACTTCCTGTTGTCCTCTGTCAAAAGGCCAAAAAAAAAAAAAAGAGTCCAGAATTTCCCTAAATAATTGTTTTCTGTGTCACAATAACTGGCACAGACTCCCATTATTTGAATAGTTGGCGCAATGCTCTACACATATGCCAATTCCCCTAGAGAAATATATAGGACATAGTTTAGCTGCTTTGGACTTCATTTGACAAAGTAACAGCTCTCATAATGCATAGAAGATGATGTCTCTGTCTGCCCTTCAATGGAACACGCATATCTACAAAAGGCTGTTCCTTGGGTCAGGTGGTTGTACCTTTCCATGAATTATTAACAGGAGGGTACAGAAATATCTTTGGTCTTCTGGCTTATGCATACACTTTCACTGCCTTGTTTAGAAATTAATTAAATCAATTTTTATACTGGATATAGTCTCAGTATTGCCAAATGCTTTGTTTCATCTTCATGCATGCAGATGTTTGAGTCTTAGTGCCTTTTTTGCTTGGAGCCAGATGGAACTTATCCAAGATATGACTAGTCCTGCTGAGCCTTGGCACCTGACTGCTCTTATATTGTCAAAAACCTTGGTTGCTCAAGGTCCTTCGAGAGCATACAGTTTTCTATTTTATCACTTTCTGGCAGTGTTTTTTCTTTGTGTAGTCTGTCCCTAAAGAAAATGTTACTTTTTCCTCTCTAGGAATGGAGACATGTAAGTTCTTCTACTCAATGTAGTTGCGTGATTTTTTTTAATATTTGGTCGTGGTGTGACTTGTATAAAATTAGACATGATGAGGAATTGTCCTATGATGCAGCATTCCCTAGTTACTGAATAGGTCCAGTGTGGATGCCAATTAACTCTTGAGAATGTTTATATTATTGAGCTCTAAAAATTATCAATTCAGTGCAGGTCAGACTAACAGATTGTCTTTTTCACAACTCAGCAAAGATTTGGGATTTCAAAACAGGTGCATAAAAATATTTAGTAGTCTAGCTGACTCCTTCAGGTTTGCTTTTCTTCCCTTTTAGCCATACCAAAGATGTATCAGGAGTTCTCAAGAGATTACCCAGTGTATTCAAGCATCACTGAAACCAAACAGATGCTTTTCAGCTTTGTTGAAGATAGGTTCCTAGGAAATTCATTAGCATTTTACATGAAAATCCCTTGCCTTTGTATTTGTATCCAGGTGACAATGGCAAAAAAGGGGAACATAGTCTTTGTTTTGCATGACTTATTTCTTGCTTATTTAAAGCTATATTTTCCTCTTCAGATTTTCTATGCATTGGTGGTTACAGTCCTATAAACTTCTACCACTGTGACTTACATGTAGATTGTATGTGAGATGTGAGAGAATGTGGAGCAAGACCTTAATGCTGAGTCTCAAATCTTTGGAACCTATCATGCAGAGATTTTTAGCTGCCCAGCATGGAATTCTTGCTGAAGGCAAAAAAGAATGTTGTAGCTTGTAGGTCTGTGTCCTTACTTCTCCATAACATGATCTTTAATATTCTTCAGCTGTATATGGCAGTACAGGTCAGGCCTAAAGGAGCTGATCATTGTTGAGAAGAGTAAATCATGAGATAGTCAATTTTCTGGACAAAGTGGCAGTGTTCTGGCAATGGGGAATACTTTGGAGCTGTGAAAGCTTGTTCTGAAGTGACAGAATCAATGTCCATGACACAGATTTGAATGCTTTCCTATTAGGCAGTCAGACCTGTTGCTAGAGTACCAAGGGATCATCTTAGCTAATCACTGACATTACCCATGACAGGAGTCTGTGAGGCCATAAATAACTTACCCAAGATATTTATGTGGGAAATATTGTTGGACAGAGTTGTTCTTTCAATGCCTTATGTAGATTCATAGTACTCCTTACCAAAGCATCAGAGATTCAGACAGAGAAAGGGCAGTCTGGAAAACCATTTTTTCTATTGGAATAAATCTTCCTTTATCAAATGGTGCCCTCATTAACATCATAAAAAAACCATAGGGAACAGGTGAGAACAGACTGATATCTCATGTATGGCTTCAAAATACCAAAATGCATTAACTAGAGTCTGAATGGTGCTTGACTTGCACTACAGCCCCAGAACAATGCTATGTCTCCATCTCATCACAACAGATATAAGTTTCAGCTCATTTGCACAGCTGTATCAAGTCCAGTGCTTGCTGTCATTGTTGGATTTGCTGTACCTGCCCAAATCACATACTTCACTGTAGATGTACATACACAAAGCACATCCCACTCCCCAGGTTCTGCCTGAGGACCAATGGGATGCCTTGGCAGTGGAGGCATAGGTTCCCTCATGTAACCAAACCAATGCACAGAACCTTCTAGAGTGTCCTCTGAAGTGGGGGGGAAGGGCCGTACTAGATAAATTGTGATGGTGGTAGCTTGCTGTTATGCAGTATCTTTCCTGATAAACCTGTGGAGTTTTGCTGGCTATGACCCAGTAGATTACCAGATGGATGCACAAACGAGGAAAATACACACTAATCTGTATGCATATAAAATGCATAAACTTCAAAGAAAAAAAATCTGACATCATAGTCCAATGGAAAGAAGATTTTGTAAAACTAACATTTCGAATTTATATGATGTACAACAGAATGATAATGTTTCACTAATAGAAAAAAAGGAAATGATGTTGCATGCTATTTAACTAAAATAAGTTAAAATTACTCTAGGAATACCATTGGATGTATTCCCAGTTGGGTCATATTGTTTAGTTCCATTGATTTGAGTGGAATTATTCCATTATGAACTGAGTGAATAATTCACTAGGATTTAATTTGTGCACTAAAATCAACCCACAAAGAAATTATCATGGTTATGTTCAGCCTATTGCTGTAACCATCCAAAAGCCTGTGCAGAAGGAAGGTAGATTTTCTTTGACATCATTAAAGCAACATCTATGTGGACCAGAATTTAGTCCATACATTCACATTGAAAGGTAGATCTGTGTCAGGGAAATTCGGTTATCTTCTTATTTACAGAGGTTTTTCAACAGACTGCTGAAGTGCTAACATCTTATCAAGACCTTAAAAAGTATAAGAAACCTTAAAAGACACAATAAGTATTTATGTTTATACCCAATCAGCATAATTTGAATTAAATTTATAAAAAAAATATATTTATACAATTTCTACCATTAATATTTATACTCAATAAATAGATTAAATATGTAATCAAAAGGTTTTCATAGTTTTTTTAGTTCTTGTTTTTTTTAAAAAATAAATGTATTTCCTACCATTCATTAAGGTTTCAGTTCTTTTTCCTTCAAAAGAAAGAAGACTGTCCAAATATAGAATTAAAAATATATTTGTTCGTTTATTCTCACAACTTCCAAATGAATTGATTCAAGTATAGGCTAGACTGTTTTCTGTCTCTGGTAAATTTTGAACTTTTTGGATTCTACCCTGAAGCCATTCATATGCTTTCCATTCAATCTTTCTGCTCAGATCTGTGCAAACTTCTTAAGTCATGGGAAAAGCTTACCCCTAATGAGTCCAATTTTACTGATGTGCAACAGGATTATGCCTTCTTCTGTGATTGATTATGTGGATTACGTATTTAGTTCAGAATAAACATTCCTCCTCTGGTTTCCAACGCCTAATTTATGGCCCATTCTGTTCTGAGAAAGACATATGGTTCAACACTGGATGTGTCTCTGTTTAAAATACTCAACAGTTTTCTGTAAACTTCTGAGAGAAATGAATAGGAACACTGGGAACATGACTGGTGAAGTTTGGCTTTTGCAAAGTGTCTTTTTTCTATCTGTTATCTTTACGCTTGAAGTTGTTCCACTAAATTTTTCTATTAACACTTTTGGCAGAAAATAAACAAACCATATTTTTAGAAATTGGATTTTTTCAAAGGACTGTTCCACCTTTTTTTCAGGACTGATGACTACTCAGCAATGGGTAAGGTTGGAAGGGAAAAAGGTGGGGTCATCTGGTCCAACCTCCCTGCTACAGAAACTTAAGAGAAAAGCAAAATTCCATGACTTAGGAAACTGAGGTCATGCCCAACTTACTGTTTCATGTAAACTCGGGGATAGACTGAGTTGACCCCCAGTCCTTAAAATTGAAGGAAATATGTATTTAGGTGTAGCAACAGTTAAGCTTCAATGTATGTTTAAACTAATACATAAATGTATGTTTAAACTAATGTTTAAACGAATACATCAGTGTATATTTGTGTAACAAATGTGTTTAAGTAATATTTGATCCTGGATCATCTTAAAATATGACCTTAAAAACCATTACTGATAAAATGTTGAGCCCATTTCTGGACAGAATCTAACACTGCCACACCACAAAGTACCAATGCAGCCATCCAGAGTGTACACTCTTTATATGCTAGACTTCTGCATCAGTTTCAAAGTGTAAAAAAAAGATAAAATCAGAGAAATTTACATTGCTCCTTTCAGCCCAGTGAAAAAAAAAAAAAATTGCAGCCCTTTTTTGTGACTTACATTATCGTAGATTTATTTTACAGTACTTATTGACCTTTGAGGTGATTGTTATTAGTAGAGAAACTATCTGATTTTCTCTAATTTCCTTGTCCAAATGGACATTTTTCATGCTGGCATCTCTTTATATGGCCATTGGGAGCCTTTTTTATCTCTGCCTTTTGACTTCTGCCTGGTGTGTGGTGTTTGCAAGGCCTGCTGCTTTCCCTACAGCCCAGCACCTGTCTCTTTTTTCAGTTGTTTGCACAGACTCATGGGATGCAATTATTTCAGAAACGTTCATTCTAATAGAGTTGTTACTCCGACACAGTGTATGTTTATTTGGAAGCATTTGAATATAAAGGCCTAAATGTGTCCTTTGATCCATACTGCTGCAGTCCAGTTTTCACGTGTTTTTAAGCCTATGGCATCCTCTATTATTCTGAGTTTTGTCTTTGATGCACTTGAGGTATCCTTGTCTTGTCAGGTTATGTTGAACTTTGCAAATACTGATATTACAAAAGCAATTCTACCTTTGATTTCTGCTTCAGACTTTCCTTTGTGATGGTAATTCTGAGATATCTGAATGAATCCACTCATTCAAGTTTCTAAACTTTGATGTAAATTTCTTGTTGCATATGAGAGTTTTCCATTGTCCTTTATGTATTATTTTTTTCTCCTGTTTGATCACCAGTCCATGGGTAGTAGCTTTGTTTTTAGATCTGCTAGCTATGGTTCTTTTTATTCCAATCAACTTGATACAATCTACAAAGTAGACATAATAGATCTTTTTTACCACTAGCTGAAAAACTGTGTCCTACTAGAATTTGAAAGCACTTTGGATTTGCTATGTTCAAGGAAAATATGAATAGAGATGCTGCCAGGAGAAATCTTTCAGCCAATTCTTGTCAGAACCATTTACTTAGTATGTACCTTGTGAAGATTACACCTTTCTAAAATTTTAAGTTCTAATGCAATCTGAACTTGCATATTTTTAGGAGGGAAACATTTGCATTTGCCTAGGAAGCTGAAGGAACTGCCTTTCTACCTTCTGTGCTGATGGAATACTACTTTACATAAATACTTCTAATTTTACGTTTGCTATTAAATTATTTTTGAGGCCTGAAGTATTTAATAGAGCTGTACTCCTATTTTTACTACAAGGAATTTAGTGACTTGCAATATGCTTTATGTCAGCATTCCTTTCAGACCTGAATTGGTGTTTGGTGGAACCGATGCCCTTATCTAATATGTGAAGCATGTTCTGTGATCCACATCTGCTTTGAGAGAAGGACAACACTCTAATGAGGAGGTTATAAAAACACTTGCAGCCTATTCTATGCCAAGACATATATTGCTGATTAATCTACCTCACAGAGAGAAACAGAGTTGTCACCTCAAAATAATCTGTACTTCTATGGTTAGGGCACACTTGGGCTGGTAGGCGAGGGATGTGATTTTTAGTCAATGAAGACAAAAGAGTCTGTACTAACTTAGGGGTATTTACTGAGTAAATAAAGAGGTAAGAAAATGGGGAAGTGATGCCGTTTACTTTTTCTCCTTTCTTGAAAGGTCTGACCTGATTTCATCTAATACTCTCAGAAGATGATTCATAATTGTGGTTCTTGGAAAAGAATGGACATCTAGCTTTATACAGGTGCTGAGTTTACAAACAAAAAGTTTCTCAGTATGGTACATAGAGGAGTTCAAGCACAGCTGGTTCACAGAGTGGCTCAGAGATACTTGTATGTTCCAGGTGAGATATTTATTTTAATAAAGGACTGCAACCAAACTAATAAGTCTTGACTGTCAGCCAGCTCTCTTGCCTGGTGATGCACACACGTGCACTACATACTAACGTGGTCTAAAATACATGCCTTGGCCTGGTCTTCTTCATACTTAAAATTCTGAGTCTGGACTTAAGTTTCCTGTTATCCAAATCCTAGTGTTTGCTATGTCCTTTAAAGACTGTACAGCAAGGCAAGTTCTGTCCTGGCTTTGGAGACCATGTAAATATACTTGAATTGATAACTCTAACACTAGTCCAACCTCTTCTCCTATTCTCAGTTTGATATAGGCTTATTTCAAATTTATTTAGTTTTTCATGCAGCTGCTACCCAGATTAAACATTGGACAACAGTGTCCCTCAGTATCAGTCATGCTTAGCTCTACTTTACAAGTTGTCATATGCCTGACCATGCAGTGAAAAACTCACAGATTTTAAAATTATTTATTATTAGTGAGTAGCTGGGAATTCATATATCTGTGGCTTGAAAAGAAAAAAAAAAATCTATTGAGAATTAACAATTTATTTGGCTCTCAGAACTCATCAGGGAATTGCTAGCAAGTGGGAAAAAATAAAAATCAGTGTGCTGAAGTTCAGTGCAGTCTCCCCAATCCCATTCCAAATTCTGACCTCAGTTCTCTTTCTTTAAAATTTGCTTACTGTCTACCCATCTTATTGCATGTTTAATAATAGCAAACTTCCTGAACATAGTCAGTGGTCTGTTAGTTGCTGTACTTGAAGCAGATGATGGATAAAATGGAAGGGATTGGATTCATCAAGTGTAGCTGTGGACTGGCTGGCTGCCTGTATCGTCGGCTCGGTTAGCCCCAGCACCGAAAACAATCCTGTGGATTNAGGGTAATGTTTTGTGCCCTGGGCTCCATTCATAATCAGTGGAGATGTAGTCAATACAGTGAGTAGCGTCTGAAGTGCAATTTGTCTCATCCTAAAGCAGCTGTCTAAGAGAATTGAAATGAATCAAACCTTGAAAGTGATCATTACTCTCTACTGACCTGAAAGGGAGCCAAGGGGGACTAGCTTCCAGGCTTCCATGTAAGCAGACAGATATCAAGCATTAAATGATTTGAGCCCCATCCCACACAAATAGCACTATTTAACAGATGTGGAAAAATACCTGAGATTTTGTTGCAAAGAGGCCTATTCTGTTTGAAGCCCAGATCTGTAACCCCAGTTTGGACAGAAAGTATCACACATGCAATGCAAACTCTTGAGACTGGGCACACAGTTACATTCCTTTCTGTTCCACATGTGGACGGTCAGCACCGATTTGGGACGAGGTAAAGAAGGGGACAAAGCAGAAAAAAGGAGTATTTTTCCATGTAGTTAAACTAGATGTATCTGAGTTGTAGCTATGAGATTTCAGTAATACTTTACAACTAGACTTGCTTAGCCAATGTTGCTTAAAATGATGGTTGCTCTGAATGCAGTGCCAGAATTCTTAGACGTGTGGTGCTTCTCTTGCCATACAAGGTGGCATAGAGCTGTAAAATTATAATTTTTCTCTTTGTGACTGCATTCCTAAAACTTGAGTTTAGTTTAGTATTGAACCTTGTGTACCTACTTCAAGTTCCTCAAGTTAAACTCTAAAACTTACAAAACACACTTTCTGTATGGAAATCACTTTTCTCACTCCAAAAGCAGAAAAAGAAAGAAAGGAAAGAAAGGTTAATGTAGAAATGTAACTTATATCTAACCCTTTGCCTCTTCTGGTGGTCCTCTGTAATCTGAAATTTGCATCCTTTTTCTCGAGGTGTTAAATAAGAGGGAGAAAAGGGAAAAATACCCAAGCCCCTTGATTTTATGAAGTTAGGAAATAATGACAGGAAAAAAGGATTTTTGTTTGTTGTTTGATGTGAATTGGCACAGGCATTATGATGCAGTTAAAATGTGGAGCTTAATTGAAAATTGTGATAAACAAAACCCCTTGAAGGTCTCGGAATAATTTTGCCTTGTAACAGAGACAGTCTACTATCATTGGGCACAAAATCTACATCAAATTTCTGTAGAAGGAAGGGAAGGGAAGGTGGAAGGACACTGCCTGCCGCCCCCCCCCCGCTGCCTTGAAGTTAATTTTCTTTCTATTCCTTCCACATCGTTTGAGCCTGGTTATAACTGGGAAAAGTCATTCTGTCTAGTTTGCTCAAATATAACTCTATGGAACAATAGCCTATATGGTGATTGTTTTTTGTTCCCCTGGTTTTTTATGGAAATATTTAAAATAAAAGGAAATCCTGCAGAGCAAATTGCTATGGAAAATTCATGGAAAAGTTTCTTGGGTGTTTTTCAGTTGTTTTGCTGTCATATAAATTCTAAGCATTTAATATTAGACAGGAGTAGACAGTTTTTAATCACAGGACAGAAAATGCTGAAATACCTGCTGCAACTCCATCATCTCTGGCTAACTCCCTGTTATTATTAAGGCAGAAATTTTTCTGAGGTTTGAAATAAACTTAGTTCTTTCCCTACACTTGTATGTTTTACATAATAGCTTTAAGAAAAGCTCCATAAATCCACACTTATGCTGTGTTTTGAAAAGAAGTCCGATTCATGATCCTACTGAGTGTAAAGTCTAGTGGTGTAAAATAACTCAAAAGAGTGTCCATCAGATTCATATGCAGCACCATGTTTCCGCTCAGCATTTCAACTCGCATTTTAATAAACACATTAAGGAGGCTCAGTTGTTGTTGGACCCAGGTTACATTTAATTTTTCACTGAGATGGTGAAGAAAAACAGTATGTTTTGCCCTAAATTGTCAGTCAGTTTATGTGCTCAGTCTACCTCTTCTCAGTGCCTTTTATATTAATAGGTAAGATTATCCACACAGGCTTTATTTACAATGTACTCTGTTTATAGTCCCTACTGTATATCTTGCTAGAGCTAACATTTTCATAATGATGAGGAACAGCTGCCCACAAACTGTTGTTTCTCATTAAAAAGACATGTCTCCCAAGCTTCTGGGGATTCTTTATACTAAGATAATACATACTATTGACATTTTGCCCTTTTCATTTTCCTTTAGCTCTTCCCTTATGGGATATCTAGGGTTCAGGGTTCTAAAAGAATATCTAAAATGCTTTTGAGAGAGAACCAAGGAGAAACCTACTTTGAGTCATTAGAGATCCCAGTGAACTCTGAACCACAAAAGATGCGGCCTGGACACTGCATTGTTAACTATTTATTAATGTATTTTCAACAGATATCTGTAATAATCTGTAAGGTAATCTCCCCTTAAAAGACTACTGTACTATGCTACTGAACCTATGATTATCACTGTATTCTGCTTCGAGAATGGCTTCACTCCAAATGTGCATGTGATTTCTTCATAGTGATTTTAACTAGGAGAAGATAAATAATGAGTATTGTACTAATTACTCCAAAAGCTTGTTTTTCATTTGTACAGTTTAGCAATCATAGGGGGTCCACCTGAAGAATCATTAGTTTTGGATTTCTTGGTTAAAAGATTGGATGCTGTGATGTAAAAGTATTTTTGCTCACGCACTTAGCCTAAAATTGACTGGTTTTGGTATTTTGTCATTCTAAAAAGAAGTGGATCTAAACTTGAAAGCACGTTCTATGATTTGAAGGGTTAAACATTGTGAAGGGTTTCTGCAGTTTCCATTCAACATCTGATTGGAATAAATGGCTAACTTGCAGAGTTTATGGTGCTCATCAAAAGACCAACTAAATCTGCTAACAATTCAGAGGCCACCTTCCGCTGTTCTGTGAACCGCTGAGAATTTTGGTGATGATTATTTAATGTTTCTCTATCTTGTGACCATTTCTGTTGTTATAAGTCTTTGTGAGAGGGACTAAGGTTCTGAGTGGATGGTCAACATTCAGGTAGCACTGGGATGCACCAGAGAGAAATATGTACTTCTGCAACTAAGTGAAGGTATTGAAAGTGTTTTTTAATAGTATTTTGTGTAGGAAAAGATATAATTCCCAATATAAATTTCAAGCATTGAATAAACAAAAGACATGTTAAATTATATTTACAACTGTATTGATCTAGATATTTTGCATAAATTGTAGCTGTGCATGGAATCAAACCAGGCAGTCTTTTAAGTGTATTTTAAAATAAGTGAAGATTAACCAGCATACATGCACAAAAGAGAGAACTTTTCCATATCATACACAACTTAAACAGGACTTGGGTGCAGTGCCTGCAGACTGATGTCCCTGCTGATGCAAATAATGGTAACATCTAACCCAAAGAAAAAAAAAAAAAGAAATGGAAGAGAAATAAAAAAAGGGGTAGGAGTCTATATTGCAGTCNTTTTTTTATTGTATCTAATGAAGAGAAAAAATTAACAAGTAACAAAATATTCCATAAAGATTTATGCTCTTGCTGCATCTATTTCTTTTGTATTCATCCCATTTGTCTTTCATTTTGCTTTCAGCTCGAATTTGGTCAATGCTGAAATTCAGAACTGCGGCATTATCTTTGCTAGTTTTCTGAAAAAACCCAAACAAAACAAATAGATATTTGAGTTGGTGTGTCTGAATAAATCTTTGGAATGCTGTTAAGAGAACACACTTGAGGTATGTGAAGGATCTGGAACACATGTCATGTGCAGTGTCTGAGGGATATGCAGTTGTTCAGCCTGGAGAAAAGGAGGCTCAGCAGAAACCTTATCACTCTCTACAGCTACCTGAAGGGAGGTTGTAGCAAGGTGGGAGTCAGTCTCTTCTCCCACATAACAAATAACAGGATGAAAGGAAATGGCTTCAAGTTGCACCAATGGAGGGTTAGATAGATATTAGGAAAAAATTTCTTCACTGAAAGGGCTGTCAAGCATTGGAATAGTCTGCCAAGGAAGTCACTGTCCCTGGAGGCATTCAAAATGTATGTAGATGTAACACATCTGTAGAGAGTCAGGGACATATTTCTGCTCAGAAATACTGAATACTGAATCTGTAGCTTGGAATAAGTTTCCCGGTTTGTATTTACAAAGGTTATGAATGGTAAAAACCAGTATCNAAATAAAAAAAGGGGTAGGAGTCTATATTGCAGTCTATATAGTCCAAAGATGCAAGGATTGGAGATTGTCAGAATTCTTCCCAGTACTCCCTTGCAATAGCCACCCTCTGTCAGACCCTCCAGTCAGGGCTATGACTTATGCTCATTGCAATATGAAAAAACACGTTCTAATTTATTACTGTTTTCTAATCCAATATATGAATGTATTCAACTGGATGCCTAAAAAATTGAGATGTATATATGTATATATATATATATATANACTGTCCCTGGAGGCATTCAAAATGTATGTAGATGTAACACATCTGTAGAGAGTCAGGGACATATTTCTGCTCAGAAATACTGAATACTGAATCTGTAGCTTGGAATAAGTTTCCCGGTTTGTATTTACAAAGGTTATGAATGGTAAAAACCAGTATCATTACTTCCTCCATCCCCTTCTCCCAGTCAGGACATGGGAGGAAAAAGAAGTAACGAGGACAGAGCAGTAGGAGGTGCTTCACCCCGGAAGAGGTAAATCCCAGGAGGAATTGTGGCTTGTGGACAGCCTGTGCCAGAGCAAAGGAAATTACTTGCAAGCAGTAATGGAAGAAAAGAGTGAAAAACAAAGAGAGGCTGAAGGAAACCCCTACACCCTCACCCCACCCTCCTGAGGTTCATGTTGCCTCCCAAAAAGGACTGAATGTAGCCTGTGGGAATAACGTGGAGGATGAGCAAGTGGGGAAGAGAATAGGTGACTGTAGTGAAGCTGAGCTTGGGACATGGAGAAGAAAGGTATTTTCCCCAAGTGTTTAAGTGTTTGCTCTTTTGTTTCCCAATACCCAATTCAATAACTAAATGTTTAAAATTAAGTTAAATCCTCCAAGTCTGTTTTGCCTGTAACAGTACTTGGACAATGATTTCCTTTTTTTTTTTTTTTTTTCCTAATGCACGAATTTTCTCTCTGTTATTCTTATTTTATCCTCTGCCCCTCTTGGGGAAGAAGAAGGAGTAAGCTGCCCTGCGGGTTTTTGGCTACTAACTGGCACCAAGTCACCACAGCCTTCCCAGAATTCAAAATGAGATTAGGACTTTCTATATCCTGTTGTACTTTCATGTGTTAGGGACAGTACGGCAAAATCTCTCCATTGTCACTTGGTTGAAGTAACTAGGAAAGTTCACTTATGTCATTAAAACATTGCAAGTTTGCTTGGATCTTGATACACTGCAGCTATAACAGCAAAGGGAGGCATTTTTTCAGGTACACTAATTCAGCTACATTAGTTCTGCTGTAGACAGTATTGCAGGCATTCAGGAGAGATAAGACTTAGGTCTAAAACTCTAAAATCTAAAATGTTACCTAATCTTGAGATAGAATTCAGCTTCTAAAATATACATATGCTATATATTATGCTTACTTCTGGAATCTTTATTAGTTTTTTTGCTGTGTTCCCTTCTGTTGCAAATGATGTATTTCAGATTCAGTAACAGAGAACACCCAACTCTGCTATTTTTCTCTGTAAACTAAAGAGCTTTGCCCTTTTTATCCAAATCTGCAGGGAACTTTAAGAAACACTGTGCTTTTGTGTGTGTGAGTATTGTTTTTAATAATGGCACAATGAAGGCTGAGGGAGAGGAAATTTTTATGGAATCGGAATGTGATTTGCATGTCTTATAGGAAGTAGCTCTGCATTTAAATGTTTGTCATCTTTGTTTTCCTGACTTCACTTGCAGTGTGGATTATGTGAATACAGATGTCTCAGACTTCCTCATAAGAATTCTAAACAAATAATGTCACAAGATCATAAAAAAGTTGTTTCTGAATTTAACTTCTTTAAATGTCTCTATTATTTCTATTTTTATATTGTCCTTTTCCCTATGTTCTTACCATTCAAGCACTCCCCCATGACAATGTAGAATTTTTGACATAATGATGAATGAATAATAAGGCAAGTCAAAAAATATTGCCCAAGAACAAATGACTGTTAACAGTGCATATACACGTTAATTATCATATATTTATTTTATACCCTTTTTGTTCATCTTTTTTCCTACCTTTCAGGCTGTTAGTTCTTTAAATTTTGGCATATGTATATGGTGACTGGAAAAAGGCTTCACTTAGGCCAATATCTACCACTAGCCAAGATGATACAAACTGATATGGAAATAACAAGTATGCTGTACTTGAAGTTGTATGTCAAGTTTTCAAATGTTGTTTACAGCAGTCATAAGCATGTTTGCGTGGTAGGTCAAGCTAATGGCAAAATAAATTTGCTTCTTCAAGTGAGAGAACTTTTGGGTGGTAAGCATTACATGGAAAACCAGACATAATCAGTTACAATAAAATAATGATATTTTAGCAGTCTACAAAGCTATTGGCAAGACATTTTGTTTGCCTTCTTCTAATATACAATGACAGGAAAAGAAGAACTCTCGGAAGAGTTCTCTTATTGTATAGAAGAGAGAAGATAGAAATGTTTTTTACAATGAAATTCCAGGTATGCTCATGTAGAGGAATAAATGTCATGTACTATGGGCTTATATTTTTCTTGAATTTGACTATGACACCTGGTGTTATACATTTACTTGATTTTTAAACATGGTAGTAACTTCATCACTCTTAGAATTGCTCCTGGACTCATTAAGGACGTCCACTATGTCGATGTTCACTTAGGCAGTGACGTGATGTGGCTGAATCTTAAACAGGTTAATTTGGGAAACGAAACATTTACATCTTCTCTGACTGTGCCATAAATATATACACCTTAGGAATGGATAGATGGATACTGCTTGTAAATCTCCATTTTAGTTTCTTGACTAATGCATGTTTCCATTTTACCATAAAGTTATGTTTTTTTGAGAGATCTGCATTCTTGCTGAGGTACTGGGGGATGTCAAGAAGCTAGTTTTAAGTTAGTTGGTAAAAATGGAGGTGAAGGAGTCAGGGCTGAACAGAAGGAATTTGTGATAGATATCCTTTGGAAACTCAGTCCAGGTTTGAGACACTTTCTGTTACCATTAGCCAGGATGACAGTCAGTTTGGCTCTTTCAGTTAAAATGTCAGAATGTTTTTTCCACCGAGGGAAAACATGGTTTTCCACCTGGAAAACCCTTCCTTGGGAAGGTTTCTAATTGAATTGAGGAGTTTGCAATGTGTATTCTGGCATTTGCATCAGAGACTTGGAATTATGCTGTGATTTTTCTGTTGAAGCCCTATGAAAACCACAATTAAAGAAAGTTAATTCTTAACTGCTCTATTTAGCAAAACTACTTGTGATTTGGGGTGTACAGAAAATCTTTAAATTCTTCAATAATTAGGCATTCAAACTCCTGTAATTATTTTTTACCACAAAACTTCTTGTGATAATTCTAATTTGCTTGCACAGTCACTTCAGATATTCTTAACACAATTACATTAAGCAGCTTGAAAGATAAGAGGCATTATTGTTGTGAGCAAGTCAAGCCATTAAATCAACATCAGGTTAGCAAGGAAGGTGAGATGTCTGTGATGCCATTAAGGTGAGAAGGAAAGTAATGACAATCTGAACAGTGACTGTGTAAACAATTCATATTTTATACTGCACTTAGGAAACCAGTACAAATATAATGTTATCAGTGATAAAAATGGAAACAAATGCAAATAATAAAAAGTCAGATGTACCTCAATAGAAAAAGAAAATGAATGCTGAAGCAGAGATGTGTGAGCTGTAAGACCCTTGTGCCCTTTTCAGTAAAGATTAATTTTATTTTCTTTCAACAGAGCTCTCTAGAATAACTCTAGATATTTTATGAAGTAACTCTTGACAGATTTCTCTGCAGATTTCCACGTAACAGGGATTTTGAGAATTTTAAGGTGAAAGCTTGAAGATCAATGATTAGAAGAGTGCCCCCATAGGCTGATTTTTTTGAGTTTAAACTTTCTCTTCTAGCAGTTTGCTCTTTTCTTAAGCAAATCATTGTGGAATATAATCCAGAGCATCAGTTATTGAGTTTTTAGGCAATTCAAAAACTCCTATTAATTTTAATAAATATTGGGTCCTTATATGCATGGCCCTGAAGACAGTAAAAGACACTTGAGTAGAAAATGCATGTTCTTTGAATATTACTGGAAATGTTAAACATACTTTGGATGGCAGGGCTGGATAATTATGCTCCCTTTACCTCTGTTCACCCAACTTTAAAACACTTATGTGGAGTCAGAATTCTTGAATGATGATTACAATACTCAAACTATCCCATATCCTCAGTTATTAGACCGTAGTGATTTCAGCTGACTTAGAGCCTAAAATTAAAAATGGGAACCGAGAATTACACTGATGTCAAATAGTTCAAAAGATAAAATTCCTTGGGAATTTTTGGACAGATTCCCCTTGTTTTAAATGGCATTTTATTGAAACTGACTGTTTGTAGATTTGGGGGGGTTTTTTGAGGGGTTTTTTGGTATGCTAGCCTAAAAGTTTCAAAGCAACTTTCACTTAGTGAGGTGTTTAGGTCAAAATGCATTTTCTGGTCAAAACCACATATATGTTGGTGATAAATATTTAAAAGCTTTTATTAGATGTTGACAACCTAAATTCTACTCTTTCTTTTGTCATATTTGAAACAGGTAGAAAGTTTAATTTGGTGTCCTATGGAATGATCAATTGCCCATATCATTTACATAAATATAGTCTGTTACTCCTGTTGGGATTTTTTTTTTTTTTTTTT
>VXBB01016578.1:419933-438505 GCA_013399915.1 Illadopsis cleaveri
GGTTTTTTTTTTTTTTTTTTTTTTTTTTTTTTTTTTTTTTTTTGTACATCGTTGCAGTGGGTTTATTGTAGTGGGCTTACCCTGTATGAATGTATCTAATGTAACGATGTAATGGAGGGTTCATGGGTTGAGACACGGACTGGGAGAGATCACTCATCAAATACCATACAGGCAAAACAGACTCCAGCTGTGGATATTAGTTGAATTTATTACTAAAAAAATAAGAGCAGGGAGATAGGGAATGGTGGTTACAGTCAGTCCATCACAGTGCCCCTGTTGCTCCTCAGGGAGGAGTTGTTCCCCTGCTCCAGAGTGGGGTCACTCCCATGGGAGACAGTCGTCCATGAATTTCTCCAGCATGAGTCCATGAACATAACTTCCTGAAGGGTAGTTGTAAACAGCTGGGAGTTGGTCTCTTTCTCCAGGCAGCAACTGACAGAACGAGAGGACACAGTCCTAAGCTGCATCAGGGGAAATATAGATTGGATATTAGGAGGAAGTTTATCACTGAAAGGGGGATTAAATACTGGAATAGTCTGTCCGGGGAGGGGGTGGAGTCACCGTCCCTGGATGTGTTTAAAAAGAGACTGGATGTGGCACTTGATACCATGATCTAGTTGAGGTGTTAGGGCTGGGTTGGACTTGATGATCTTGAAGGTCTCTTCCCACCTACACATTCTGTGATTCTGTGAACAACAGTTCTCCACAGACTGCTCCAGTGTGGGTCATCTTCCACAGGGTTCTTTCCTTCAGGCACAGCCGGCTCCAGGATGGGTCCCTCACAATGTCACAAGTCCTATCAGGAGACCTACTCCAGCATGGGCTCCTCTCTGCACAAGTCTGCAGGTCCCTGGCAGGAGCCTGCTCCAGCACAGGCCTCCCTTGGGTTCACAGCCTCCTCTCAAGCATCCACCTTGGGGCTGCTCTAGGGGCTGTGGGTGGGTCTCTGCAACCCCAAGGGCTGTGGGGCACAGGTTCTTCATCATGGATGCACCACAGGCTGCAGAGGAATCTCAGCTTCTGTGCCTGAAGCATCTTCTGTACCTCCTTCTCCATCGACCTTGGTGTCTGCAGGGTTGTTCCTCTCACATGTTCTCACTCCACTCTGGCCACAATTACATATGCACAATAATAATGTTTTTTCCCTCCTTAAATATATTATCACAGAGGCATTACCACCAGTGGCCCAGCCTTGGCCAGCAACACAATCCATCTTTGGAGCTGCCAGGAATTGGGTCTGTTGGACATGGAAGAAGCTTCTGTCAGGATCTCACAGAAGACTCCCTGTATCCTCCCCAGTACCAAAACCATGGTAACCCAATAGAGTAGTAAATAGCATTGAAATTCTCTTTCTCTTGAGTGTTTAATAGCGCACATAAAGTACACAAGGGACAAGATGTAAGGCATTCTGCAGAATAGTTAGGTTTCAGGCAACTTGGATGCAACTCTGTTGTAATTTTCAGGAAAACTTTTGCCATAATCTGAATAAATGCCTTAACAACTATCAAGACAATATGATCTTGTTTCCTGAAACAGTTCATGCTTTACAATTTGTGTGGCAAAAATACAATTACCCAAAAGTCATCTGAAGCTAAGAGAAATGTCTAGCCCAAATGGTAAAAATATTATATTTGCTTCTTATTATTTTGAAATTTGTTGGTAAATAGATTCCATTTTTCACTGCAACTTTGCTGGGTTTTTTCTCACAACTGATTTAGATTTTTGGTCTTGTTTAAAAGTCTTTTTCTCTGACTGCCTCTGTCTCACCTTTGGGCAGTTTGGATATCAAGAAAAAAATCTCAAGATGACCTACTTGATAGCAGCATAGCTCTTGAGGTGCAATTTTCACAAGTGTGGTTAGTGACATCACTGAAATCTCCCAGAGTAGATGTTCTGTGCAGTTCTAATGTGGGACTTCAGATACTGGCAATCTTAAAATGACATTGATAGGATTATTGTATTGTAGATTCTCCTAATGCAGACATGCCTTAAATGTGTCAAATCAGTCTGTGATCAGCGTAGCTTGAAAAGACATGCTTGGGAAATGATGACTTGAGAAAGGAAAAGCAATCATTTGCTAAGCCTTAATGGCTATTCTGGTGGCCCAGAGCAAGGTGACAAAGTAAATGTTCTGAGAACAAGCCTTTACCTAGAGTTGAAGGTAAAAGTAAATGTTCTGAAGCAATAATTTTGCACTTAATAGTCAGCTCATTCTCTAGTCTTTCATGCTATGATGAAGTGTGGTATTTTTTTTAAATAAAATCTGAATATTAGGTCCACACTATTCAGAGCTCAAGGACTTGTCATTTGAAGTAGATTTGATTGATCTACCCAAAACAAATATGCCTTTCTGACAAAGTGCTAATAAACACCTCCTGGCAGTCACAGAGTGTTTCTTTCAAGATCTTACTGTTTGTTTTTTGAAGTAATGAAATTTATAGGGACCTGTTATAAGGTTCTAATTGAATTTCACAGAAGTAGTCCTGGTGTGACCCAAAATGGAGAA
This sequence comes from Illadopsis cleaveri, assembly GCA_013399915.1. Lineage (NCBI taxonomy): Eukaryota > Metazoa > Chordata > Aves > Passeriformes > Timaliidae > Illadopsis > Illadopsis cleaveri. The sequence goes on from VXBB01016578.1 coordinate 422,440, forward strand.
AAAAGAAATCCTCAAAGCTAGTCTCTGTGGAATCAAAGATTAAAAACACTAAATGGGAAAAAAGAGGTCCAAGCTAGAAATAATCGTGAGACTTAATGAAGATTTTTGAGAGAAGTTAAGGTTGATAATTTCTGAAGATATAAGGTAGATGAAAAGATTCACAACAGAAAAGTGTTTATTAAAACACTTCTTAAGAAACCTTGGGAGATAACAAAAGCTGCTTTAAAGCTTCCTATTAAAGTGAAGACTGGGTGAATTAGAAAATTTTGCCACCTGCAGCCCTAAAAGAACTTTTTGCTTAGCTCTTATTGCAAGGTTTAGCTGACTTTAAAGAACTTGAACAATCATTGTCACAAGGCTTTTTTCTAAGATTGTGACTAAAGAACTACAACATAAACCCTATTTTCAATAACTTTAAAAGTGAGGTAACAAACTCTCCTGGTTGTTTCAGAGCAATTTATAAGTCACAAACCAGCTTTGTTATCAAGCTAGATAAAAGGCATGAAAGTTTCTCTGAAGACTTTTCCTAGTTTTTGGAGACCTGTCATTTTGGTTTCAGGTTCATGACACAGCCATTGCTGCATTTTAAGTTTATAGCTTGATAAGATGAGAACATAGGATAATTTTGTTCTCCCCCATCTTGCCTTTCTTGGACACATGAAGAGTCAGCACAACTGACTGTAACAGCTCAAAAAATATGTGAGAGAAAAAAGTTCATTGCTACACTTGGTAAAGATTTTACCTTTATACTAGAAGCATTTGCAGATAAGAGGAAGCCAGTGCTGAAATCTGAAGTAATTGTTAGTTACTGGAATAATGATGGTACCTGGGAGTCACAGCCTCCAGTCAGGTGTCTGCTATACCAGATGTTGGACCATGGACAAACTGCCGGAGCTGTCCTACAAAAGTCTGTAGTGTTTCAGATGTAATTTCAATATACAAATTACTTTATTCCCACTCTTCCTTTTTGGTTAAAAAAGAGGGCACAGAGGAAAGTGTTCATTTGTGCCTAGCACTAACTGAAATAGGGGATGTTATAGAGAATTAGCTGTCTGCAAAGCTGAGAAGCATGATTAATGCTGAGAAAACAGGTAAAGAACAAGATGAGAGGTTATGGGCATTGCCTGCCACTTTTCACTCAGGTGACTTATGAGCCACCTTTGAGGCTGAGTGGTAAGTACTAGAGCAGGTACAATTCTCACCAATGTACTTTAACGTGATCATGAGTTGTTTTATGTCTCATCAGTTCAGGTTATGACTAAAGCTAACACAATTCTAGGGTTTGTGCTCTTCAACATCTTCATAAACCACTTAGATGCAAGACTGGAAGGGTACTTAGGGGAGGAGCTGTTGAATCCCTCAAGGGCAGAGAGGTTTTGCAGAGAGACCTTGACAGATTAAAGGGCTAAGCAATCACCAACACTATCAAGTTTAACACAGAAAAAAGTCGGATTCTGCACCTGGGATGAAGCAACCCTGGATGTACAGACAGACTGGGGAATGAGAGGCTGGAGAGCAGTGCCAGGGAAAGGGAACTGGGGGTCCTGGTTGACACAAAGTTGAACATGAGTCAGCAGTGCCCTGGCAACCTGGAGAGCCACCTGTGCTTTGGGGGCATCAGCCACGGCATTGACAGACGGGCAAGGGAGGGGATTGTCCTGCTCTGATCTGCACTGGGGCAGCCTCTCCTCGAGTGCTGGGGGCAGTTCTCACAAGGATCTGGAGGGGAAGCCGCATGACGAGTGCCTGAGGTCACTTGGTCTGTTCAGCCTGGAAAAGAGGAGACTGAGGGGGGACTTCATTGCACTCTACAACTCCCTCATAAAAGGAAGTGGAGAGGCAGATGCTGATTTCTTCTCTGTGGTGACCANTAGATGCAAGACTGGAAGGGTACTTAGGGGAGGAGCTGTTGAATCCCTCAAGGGCAGAGAGGTTTTGCAGAGAGACCTTGACAGATTAAAGGGCTAAGCAATCACCAACACTATCAAGTTTAACACAGAAAAAAGTCGGATTCTGCACCTGGGATGAAGCAACCCTGGATGTACAGACAGACTGGGGAATGAGAGGCTGGAGAGCAGTGCCNGCAGAGTTGAAGTGTGGACAATACTCTCAGCCCATGGTGTGACTCTTGGGTACGGTCATGTGCAGGGCTGGTATTGGACTCGATGATCCCTTATGGGTCCCTTCCAGCTCAGGATATTCTATGATATTCTATGATCAACTGTCTAGAACATTTATAACAATTTATCTATAACATTTATAACAATTATCAGCATAACCTTCCTGTAGGTCTCTGGTCAACTGTACATTTTTGTCGCAGTCTTTAAAACTGTCATTCAGTCCTTGACTTAAGGGTTCAGCAGCTGTAGTACTCTATTTTTAAGTCTGCCTCTTAAATTATCTGGATATTCCTACTGGTTTAGAGATGATGTCTAAGCTACTTTCTGAACTACAAAGAGAGATGTATGTTCTTTTAACTCTGCAGGTTTTGCCTGGTGGTTTCTGACAGTAGATTGAGGAATTCAGTTTTCATCTGCAACATCGTCACATTTCTCGGGCCATAAAATAGGACTTGCTGATTTGAAAAATGGATTTTGGATTTTGTTCTCAAGATTGGCAAAGGAAATAGCATATTTATATTGACCTTTGTGACAGCACGTGAAGCCTCTGCATTTGAATTGATGTCAGAGAAAAGCTAAGGTGAAGAGACGGCACAGGAATGGATTTCCACTCCAGCAAAATAAGTTTTGTGGATGGGAAAGTGGAAAATGTGTTTTTGAAACACCCATTCATTTGCTTTTTGTGCTTCTGTTAGGCTTCAGTCTAATTACTTTGTCAAAGGCAACCACTAGACCCTAGGACCTTCATCTTAATGTTTGGTGGGCTGACATAAATTTAAAAAATAAAGACATTTTGTTAATTCTGATTCTCCAGTATTCTCTCAAGCTTTTTCATATCTCTAAGTTTCTGCTTCAGCGACCACAGATTATCACCACCTTTCATCTTAAATTTCATCACACCTATTGAAGCCACGTAGGTGGGAGAGGCTAGAGGGGTAACTTTTCAGGACTTTCAGCATCCCTCACCTTCATTTTGAAACTTTATGTAGCTCTCTGTCACTCTTCCCCTGTCAGTGCAGCATCAGTGCAACTAAATATCCAACTGGATAAACATTCATGATTTAAAAGATTTAAATGTTTCAGTGATTCAATTTTGACTTCTTCAGTACATTTTTAGCAGGTTTTTGGGAATCCTGTAGCTTTTTGAAGGCAAACGTGGTATGTTATTTGTACGTGTGTTTTTAGGAGATGGCACTATGAATCACCATCCAGTGCTGCTGAATTGAGATGCATGTGTATTGTGGGTATAGCTATGCTTCCATTATTCACACGGTAAAGCTAAAAGCCTTCTTTAGAAATTTAGTTCTCTCATAAACCAAGAAAGTAAATCTGATATGAATTAATTAGTGAAAAACTAAATTAACTTAAATACATTTTGACACTAGGAATGTAGGCTAATGGATGGCTAACTTTCTCTATATATCTTGTTTTTTGTCATTTAGATACCCATTGCTAATAATATATTACTTTTATATTTATTATTGATGCAATTTTGAGTATATTGTGATAGCAACTGAATTTTCTGAGTGGATTAAATCATAGAAAGGGTCCTTGTAGCAGTCAATTGATTCTTACTGTACAATAAATGCCTGTTAACTGAAGTGCAAATTAAATACTTATTTTCAGCACATCATATAAAGCATTAAGTATACTAAAAAAAATTGTATCATAGACTCACAATGTGGAGCCAAAAATAGACAGCTTCAGAGCATGTTAAATATCCTTAGCAACCTGCTAAAATATGACATGGGAAACAGTTTACATTTGGGCAATTATCTGATAAGAACCAAGCACAGTGAGCTTATTGCAGTATGTGTACACAGATAGGGTATATATAATTGAGCATGTGCACAGACCCAGAGAAGGGCACAGCATATGACTGCTTCTATATGTACATAATAAAACAAAAGTTTATAATATGTATGAAAATCCAGTGGGCATGTAAAGATTAGAGATGGCAGATATTAGAGGATTTGAATAAAGAATGGTTTAGTTTATGGTGATGCAACTTTCTCATAACTTCAGTGGAAGTATACTGAAAAGCAGCTAAAGTAGTACAGTGGTGAATTAAGACAAAGCATTACTGATGATTGGGATTTAGAGTTTTCCACTCATTTAATGCAAATAAAAATTAAACAGACTTCTATATTTAGGCATTTATTCAGCTTGTTTTGGCTATCTTCTCAGACTAAGAACATTTTCCGTTCCTTTGGCACATTGTGAGAAAGGATGCATGCCTTCCATTGGGGAGGTGTTGAAAATGAAGTGAAAAGTGTATCTGCTATCTGTATTTCTCAGGTAGTAACAGACTATACAGATGAGGGAGTTGAATGCAAGCTCTTCTAAGTCCCCCTAGATTACACGATCTGCTATTTAAGGAAAGTTTTCAGAGTAGACTGACATCTTTGATTATCCAGCTTTTTGAGCCAAGCCAAGTTCTCAGCTGGCATAAATCAGCTTAGACCCTCAGAAACACAGTAAAGTACTGACTTCCACAGCTGCAGATCTGGACTTGTGAGACCTGTGGGTTCCTGTCTTTTTCCCCCCGCCCCAGATCTTAATTTAAGTGCAAAAAAAAAAAAAAAAAAGAGTATGTTTTCTTGCCCTGTTTAACTGTCTGGTTATTTGTCTCCAAAGAAATGAAAATAAGATCTTTTAACCAAAATAAGTTAAATCATAACTAGATATGGTACTGCTCACTTTGCTGCTACAATATTTGATATACGTAATTGAAAAAGTGGAAATGATCTGCATTTCTTACGAAATAATCAGAGGAATTCTGAAAGGGTAATTATATTTAGGAGGAGATAACATCCTCTTATAAAAAATTGGAACAATTGTTAGGTGATCTGGTTATGTTAGCTGCCAAAAAAACCCACAGGGAAGTCCTTTCACTCCATCTCTGCAGACAGAAAGATGAGAATTGGCATGGGAGCTGTTAGTCTGGCTCAGCATCAGTTTACACTGAGACAAACCTCTTGTGATTATTCAAGAAGGTTTGAGAATAAACCAGAAGGGAAACTATTTTGTGTTTCCAGTATAATTTAAAGGCATAGGGAAATGTTTTCATGGTTGAGAATTTTAAAACCTGGAAATAACAAACTGAAATGAAATTGCAGCAGTCTGCTAAGCAAACCTAAAAAATAGCCCTAATTTATTTCTATTTGAGTATAAACATATTAATCTACAACTGACAGTAGTAGATATTAATGACCAACACTTTTCTCTTCCAAATTAAATGTCCCTTTTTCATTAAATGTCCAAAACTTCCAAAAGCAAAGTCAGATGAAGAAATCTTTCATTATGTCATGGTTTTAGCTAGTATAGAGTTAATTCTCTTCCAGTAGCTGGTAAAATCTGACATAATTTTCTTCTAGTTGGTGTGTTTCTTGGATTTAGTATGAGGGAAATGTAGATAACACACTGATGTTTTAGTTGTTGCTAAGTAGTGCTCACCCTCAATCAGGAACTTTCCAATTTCCCCTGCTCTGCCAATGAGAAGCAGCACAAGGCTGTGAGGTAGCACAGCCAGGAGAGTTGACACAAACACCCAAAGAGATATTCTCTGTCCTAGAATATTATCAACAGTATATGGACTGGGATGAGGTTGCCAGGAGAGACCAATTGCTGCTGAGGAGGCTCAGGATGGGCACTGGTCAGCTGGTGGTGAACAGTTGTACTGTTAATCACTTGTCTTCCTTGGGATTTGTTTCTCTGTGTTGCCTCCTTTTACATTACAATTACTATTATTGTTATTATAGTATTATTTTACCTTGTTTCAATTACTGAACTGTCCCACGGGGTTTACTTTCTCTGATCCTCCTGCCCACTCCACCACGGGCACGATGGGGGCGTGAGCAAGTGGCTAAGTGGTACTTAGTTTCTGTCTAGGGTAAAACCACAACATAGTATTGTTTAAATTCAAGATTTTCTCTAATATCCATGTAGTAGTGAGATGTAGATTGGCAATTTTGAAAGAGGCAGGATGCAGGCCAAGGAGCAGGGCTCTATTGCCATTTACCTGCAGGGTATTCCCAGTAACTGAGATGAGGAATATCTACTTTTGTGTTCAGGTAAATATATGTATTTCGTGTGACACACGAATAAAAAACAGCTAGGGAAGTGGCTATTAAAGAATAACATCTTGAGAATAATAAATATTTATCCTTCCAGAAAATGCTGCTTTGAAATGTGGAACTTTGTTGTATTAGCAACTCTCTAATGCATGATGTTTGTTTGAAATTTCTTTCTGAATATTGAACTTAATCTCACAGACTCCATCTATCCTACCTACATTGTTGTGTTTTCCTGAGCTGAATGAAATTTCTATTTTATTTTATTATCAGGGAAAATTTTCCCAAGGCATAATATTTACTCTTCCTGGCTTAGTATATATATTAGCATCAGTCTTTGGAATTCTCTAGTTAAATGTCACACACTATTTTCTGGGTGAATGCTACAATAATTGCATCTGTATTTTTATTTGCATAAACATACTTTCACTTTGTGAAAAATTCATCTGTACGGAAGAGAATATGACCATGTATTTCCTTTGTCATTTCTGATTCAGAAAAAATAAAATGAAACATTATTATTCCAAGGGCATAAAAAGAAAGTGCAGTTTGGGTATTAGTTGTGGGTTTAACAGCAGCTAATCTCACCCATGAGGTTATCAGCTTCTGGGTGATCCTATTTAAATCACTTTTGATACCACAGCAGGCCTTATGGAGCATACACTGTCTAGCTTTGCCAGCAAGAATTAATATTATTCACAGCTATCAAATGCATGTTAAAACAATATAGCTCTGTTCATGGAAATATATTTTCATATTTATGAGAAGAATTTATATTTATATTTCAACAGTGAAAAGATCAAAGCCCAAAATTATGCTAATTTGTAAAGGTTGAAGGTTGTAATCCTTGCTCATGGGAGAAGTCCATACTCAAATGCTTCAGCAGCTTCATTCTAAGTACAATTATCTAAGTTAAATTAGGAGATTCAGTACTTCAATAAACTGATAAGTAACTGAAACTCCTTCAAGCAATAATGACTGTGAAGTCTGAAGTATATATTGTTCAGCACTGGAATCTTCAGAGACTGAAAAAACCAGAATTTAGAAACCTCGTGTTTGAGTTTAATTGTATTTGTAAAAGCACCCATTGCAAGAGGATTTAAACAGCTAGTTAAAGTATCACAGAATCACAGAATGGGTAAGGTTGGAAAGGATCACAGTGGATCATCTTGTTCAGCCTCTTTGCTCAAGCAGGGCCATCCCAGAGCACATGGCACAGAGTTGTGTCCAGAGAATTCTTAAATATCTCCAGTGACAGAGACTCCACAGCCTCTCTGGGCAATCAGTTCCAGTGTGTGGCCACCTGCACTGTGAAGAAGTTCTTCCTTATATTCAGGTGGAACTTCCTGTGCATCTGTTCCCCCTCAATCCCTCTTTTCTATTGCTTGGCACCAAGTAGAGCTTGGTCCATCCTCTTGGCATCCTGCCTTCAGGTGCTCATAGACACTGATGAGGTCCCTTCTCAGTCACATCTTGTCAAGGCTGGAGAGGCCCAGCTCCTGCAGCCTTTCCTCATAAGAGAGAAGCTCCAGTCTCCTGACCAACTTTGTAGCCCTCAGCTGAACCCACTCCAGGAGCTCCACATCTCTCTTGTACTATGGTCCTGATCTTCTCTTGAAGAACTAATAAATGCAACAAGTGCCTGTGAATGCTGTGCATCTGATCTCAGCTCTTCTCTGTGGAAACTATGTGAAGGAGCCAGTAGAGCCTCTATTGCTGCAGCAGCAGTCACCAGCAGGATAGAAAGGATGCTTCCAGTGGGCTGCCACAAAAAGGGACACAAAGCATGCAGCTCTTCCTTACTACACTGCAAACCTGGTACAGGAATTTGTTGTTTGGAAAGTAAATAATCTATTTTCATAGCCTGAAAATAATTAATGACTTTCTCATTATAACATTTATTATTCACTCATTCGTAAATTTTTTTCTATATAGGTTGTGTTTGAGAGAAAAAGTTATAAAGTAGCATAACATTCTTGAAAAATGTCTGGAAGTTGGAGCTCTGGCCTGATGCTACAGAAGAGCTCTTGAGAAAAAAATACGAATTGTTATTATGTGGAGACATTTAAATATTTTCTTTAAAGGGAATTTAAAGAAATAGTTAACTTCAATCACTAATGATAACTATAATTTTTGCTTTGACATTTTAATTTTATGTTTAACTTTGAATGAATGTATTTAAGTAAACAATTTCAATTGAAAAAATGCTATTAGAAAGAACAAGGTATTTTAATTTAAAAGTTTCAACCATGTCAAAAGGCCTTATTCCAACCATTGTAATAATAGAACAACAATAGAACATTTTTAGAATTGTAACTTCCTCCCTTTTTTTTTGTTTTCATTAATATGTCCCACCGAAAAAAAAACCAACCAACCCAAACAAATAAACACAACAAAAAAACTCCACCCACCAAAACACAAACAAACAAACAAACAAAAAACCCAACAAAAAACCAAAAAAATCCCCCAAAACCTGTGAGAAGTTTCTGGCTAGTCCAGTTTTGGCAACATGTGAGTATACTTTTGCCTGGAGAAAAAAGGAAGTATGATGTAAATTAATGCAGTTCCTTTGCAGAAATTTCCTGATTCTAAGTGTAATCTCTGTACTAACATACCAGACAGTCACAGTGAGAAGTTTAAGAAAACTTGAATGATTAGTTCTTAAAATGCTGGGTAAAAGAAAAGACAAGCTGCTCATCTTGACTATTGAAACTGCACAGCAGTATGACCTTGCCCACACTGTCAACTTACGACTTCATTGTATTTCATCCTCTAGCTAGGTCCTGTTTCACCAAGAGAGATGATGGATAATTTTTCAGCTCCCATGTTTCTGGAACATTTGCTCCTCTGACAACTATTGAAAATGAATATATTGCCTAAAAATCCTCGTGCTCAGAAGTAGTCACATCTCATTTCACTCTTTTCTCTTTTTCATTTATAGATGTTTGTCTATGTTTCTTTTTTCTTTCTTTTTTTTTTTTTTTTTTTTTTTTTTTTTTTAGTTTACTTTGGGTTGGGTTTTTTTTATTTTGTAGAGAGACTGTANCAGTATGCTTACATTCCATTCTTAGGGAATTAAAGAGTATTTGTGTTACCTTGTGTTAGGGAAATGTCTCTTTTTTCTTCCAATGCAGAACAAAAGAAAAACATTCTCTTTCTTACTTTGTACCCTGCTCCCCCACCAAACATTTTCACAAAAACATGAAAAAGCATTGGCATTTAAAATTTGTATTTTATCTCTCCCACAGGGAGACATTTTGCAACGTATCGTTATATGACTAAAAGAAAATGAAAATGTATTACTATATTTGTTTTGTTATAGCTAATAGCACAGTGAATTTTTTATGGATGCCATATAGGAAACAGTAATTAAGAATGTCAAGTTAGACATGCAAGAGTTTAGAAATAACAGAATTAAATTAACCTTAACAGGTGCAGAATTTTTCATATATATTTTAGTTGTGATTTTACACTTTTTTTCTCCCGAAGTCCCCCAGTTTATTCAGTACAGAGGTTAATTCACGTCCACGAGGAGGGATTGGTATGACTCTTTACAGGCCCTTCCAAGTAAAACATTTTGTGCAGCCTTCAGATGCCTTGGCTCAGAAACACTTCTGAGTCCATGTTGTGACATCAAAAGTCAACCAAACCTGTTCTATACCTTGAAAAGAAGGTCACTTTGGCTGGGAGACTACAGCAGCAGCAGCAGCAGCTTTCAGAATTACTTTGGAGTGTTTGTGTATACAGCAAGATGCTGGAATCCCACATTACACCCTTCCTATTCTGTGCTATTTATTCTCTGTATATAATTTATCTGCAGACCCCAACCTTATCTCCCTCCACTGTGTTACTCCATAGCTTCCTAGTTTTCCCCACCCAGTTTCTATCCCAGCCTTGTGTTTTTTCCCCTTTCAATCACCCCAAATAGATCCTCTGCATCTTTCAGTAAGTATCAGAACTGGAGCTCGCTGAAAGAACGACTATTGTTTGTCTTCTACATTAGAGACTACAGGTGCTTAATATGAAAGAGAGGTCTGAGAGAAATTCCAGGAAGGATATTCTGTATTTTTTTATATTGCCTTAAAATATGATTTGATTTAAGTGTTTGAGTTTCCTAATCTGTTAAAGTCCTTTTCTTCTAGTTAGAGACTAAATATAAATATCAGCTGAAGTTTTTATTTTAGTTATTCGGTCTACCTATAGCAACTGTAAAATTGTTAAATACAGAAATTAAAGACATTCCTTTGCTGAGGTCATACTGATGTTACAAAAAAGGGCAAGAGTAGAAAAATCTGAATCAACTTTAAAAATATATATGCATAGGTAAAATTACTCATACACAAATATATGTATGTATGTTTACATAAATATTGAGTTACAATCTTTACCAGACTTGTGTAGAATCACAACAAAGAATAAGAGCAATCTACTTGTGTACAGCCACAGACATACACATATAAACACACACAAGTTTCCCCTCTTTTCTAACTTTTTGTACTCTGCTTGGGCATACTTTTACACTTTAGTATTGGCCTCTAAGATTCAAAGGGACATGGTAACATAGTTAGTAAAAAATGCAAGTCAACAATAGAGTAATAAACACCAGGCTAAGATGTATCTGGAAACTTCAAAAAAGTGATATTATAGGGTTTCAACCAGGAATTTTGGTCCCTGGCTTATCAAACTCAAAATTTGTGATACAATATAAGCAAGAAGTGCCATAAAATGATAAATTGAAAAAAATAATATATTTGGTGATAGTAATCTCACATTTTTGGTGTCATTTTAGTGCTTTTCTCTTAGGTAGCTTTCTGTCACTGAGATTGCTGCCAACATCTGCTTCCATGTAATGAAAAAGGTATTGCTTGATGTAAAGTTCTGACACATTTGTGTTCAGAGTATAAATTCACTTTGATTTACTTTAAAATGTGAGACAGTGATAAATTACTGTGTAATTATCATGTTTAAAATGGCAAGCTGAAGCAATGACAAGTTCTTTTAGATTTTTCTTTCCACATCTACTAAATGTACATGCAATAGTTCAAAAATACTGCTTCATTTTGTCTCTGTCACAACATTATTTTTACATCTGCTCTCTTTGATGTTTTTTAATAGCTTCCTCATGCTTTTGCTCCTGAACTGAAAATTTGTAGCTGTTTAATTTTTGGCCTTTGTCTGCATAGTTATGCCTAAGAGAACTGATCTGAGCTATTGCAACCAGATTAAGTCCCTCTGCAGGCACATTCGGAAAGATTAGCCGTGTTTAATTTGTCTTTAAACACATAATTTTAAAGTTCTAACTTTAGTCACTATAGGTATGTGGTGTCCTTACATTTAAAATCTCTTAGTCTGGGCCTAGAGTTGAATTGTGTTGCATTTTACTATATAAAATAGCTACACTGCTACATTGCCCAGCATCTATGTGCAGTTGGACAAAAGATATGCCTAAAAAAGCTTGAATGTAAAACTTTCAGCTTCTACAACTTCCTGTGGTGAGGATGCCTACAACCCAACAGGGCTGAGTGGAGGTTTTAAAATTTTTATTCTATCCTAAACTCCTGCTGCTTCTTTCATACTTACACTTAATTGAGAGTGGTGTTTAGGATTTTTTTTTAAAAAAGCAAAAATCTAGGTAGAAACATGTCTCAGGAGAATGTCTGACATATATTAAAAGATCAGCTTGCACATAAAATGGGTTTTTAGGCTTTTTAAAAAGCTGTCTGAGGCCAGAGTGGACATGCTTCACTCTTTCCGCCCCTAAAAAGATTATTAGTCCTTAAAGGACTCATTCACAAACTAGGAAGCAGAATCCAGAATCTACTACATTGAAATACCTATGAGATAATCAGGGTATCTCTGGAGAAAGATATTAATCTTCTTGTTGGCTGAAGTGATACCAATGACTAGCACACTAGTAATGTCCAAGAGAAAGAGAATTTAGAATCTGTACTCTGGAGACTTATCTGAGAAGAAACACCCTGATTTCTGGTTGCAAGAATTTTCATCCACATTATCTAATGACTGTTAGTGGAATGTCTTAAATAGCAAGAAAACTATGCATTAATGTCTTTTATTTAAAGACACATCATTCTCTCAGACTTAAGTTTTTCTGGTTTGGACCTCACTGTTTTGCCAAGCAGCTGACCACTGGTCCTGAGGGTGCTTTTAAAATCGACCACTGAACCTTCAGCCTATTTTGGTGGCATTTTTTCTTGGTCTGCCATACCTTGACAAGACTGAAGTTTCTGCCATATAAGTCTTATCTTGGTTTAAATCTGGAAAGCTTTATTAAACATACACTTATCACAATCTTGTAGAGTATGTGCACTATTTATAAACTGTTCTATAGTTATTTATAAATTATAGCATTGTGTGTAAATGTACATTATTTAGAACACATTTATATACCCTGTTGCAAATCCAGTATGGTTCTCTGACAAAAATAAAGGGCCAGACTTGACCCTAAGAGCTACCTGCTAAGTCTTATGAACTCTGTTCTCCCAGCTGCTGTTTATTTCAAGCACCCCATGCTTGAAAAACAATTGTGAAGCCATGGGAAATGGCTTCACAATGATTAATGATAGTCAAATTTTGTTGCATGTCTTAAAAGTCCATTGGTGGGAAAATTTGTCTGTACTTGGACACTGTTGAGCATTTCTAGGATTAAGTCTGCAGTATAACTATTAGAATATTTAGAGCTATTAAAAATAGTAGACTCTAGTTGACACAGTCAAATTCATGTAGTGGATGTGAAAAACAACTGTAAAACATTTCCAGGACTTACTCTCTCACACAAAATTACTTCTGTTGTTGCAGTTCTGATGCCTACAGAGAATGAAAAACACCTGCTCATGCTAATAATCTAAGAATATTTAGGAAAAAATTGCTGTGCCTATGGGAGATGGGATAAACTTTCCTGAAAAATATTCCTCTCCCAAAGGAAGTGTCATAAATTCTCTAATATAGTCTAAAGAAATCACCAGCCTCTAAGTTTCATATTTAAGGTTACGCCTCATTTACTCAGCAATGTGGAAGGCTGTCAAATTATTTTTATGCTGATTGCACTTAGTCTGTGTTATAGTACTTCTACATTAAGAATCCTGTTTAAATGTTTCAAATAACTTAAAGGATGTTAAAACATATGGTTATGTATTTTAATAAAAGAACTCTTGATTTGAGTAAAAGTACAACACATGCTGGATAATTCTTTAAAATACTTAAATAAGATCCTGGGCAAACATAAGATCCTGAGCTGCTGTTTATATCAATTAACTGCTCTGTGAAACAGTTGACCAATAAAGACTTTTTCCAATGGTCAAAGAAAAAACCCACGACAAATTTGTGTTACTATTAACAAGTAACAGTGGAAATATCTACTTTTTTGAGCCCAACATAATTTTTATTTGATAAAATAAGTATTTTTAATGGGGAATATAAAGTTAAATAATTAATCAAAATAACTGCAGTGATTTACTGTCTAGCAAAAGCCTCTGGTTAATTTTTCTCTCATTTTTTGCTACATTTGTGAAGATTTTACTGAAGTCAGTGGAGTTACACTAGTAGAAAATTGGTTTGGGAATGTCAGGCCTCTAGATCAGAAGAAACTTAAGTCCAATTCAAGCACTAATTCTGGTTTCTAAATTCTTGGCATTGGTTATAAGGATTTAACTCATATCATATACAATGCTGAACAAATAATCTTATTAAATCAGTGACTAAATAGAGAAAGACAATAATTTATTTCCACTATAAAGACCTGAAAAGTGAGGCTTCAGACACCTCAGAAGCAAAAAGAAAATCTTAAGAAAGAGTAACAGCTGGATGAAACAGTAATTTTATTATGCACCCTGGCTGTTGTCACTGAGGCATCTGTTTTGGATGGTGAAATATAAGGAGGTTACAATGAACTTGCTATACATGAATATTTTCAGTGAGAAAATGAGTGAAAATTAAAACCAGTAAGTGCTCAGGAAGAAACCAACAACCCAGAATAGAAATCAAAAAGAGTGAATGAGGAATACTTAGAGATGGGTTCTTGGGTATTTTATAAAACTGGAAACAGCATGAGTGATTAAGTGTGGAAACTGAACCTTATCACGACAGTGAGCAGGAGATATCTCTTCTAAATTACATGTCTGAAAGTCAGAAGTCTAGCACTGAACTGCTTGCCCTAGGCTTCCTTTATAGTCAATAGAGAAATCTAGGCATCTCTAGAGGGTGATTCATCTCTGACTAAAATAGGCATCTGAGATAGGTCAAATGAATTGCCCTCTAGAGGTGCCTGTTTCTCTCCAGTTCAGTCTTAGATGTCTAGCTTCTAAATGTCTGAAGGCAGGTGAGGTGAATTCCACTTCAGATCTTATACGGCTCCTGCATTCAACTGTGGAGTGGCCATTAGTAACCAAAAATCCCTAAGGAATGTTGCAATGTAGATACCCAATGCCGACCAAAGAGCAAAGAATAATGTGGTAATTGACTCTGCAAATGTTTTCAGCCAATGTTTTCAGTGCAGAACTTGGCCAAGACTCTGTGACTTGTAAAGCCTCTTACATTTCCCTCACAAGAGGGCTTCTGGATGAAATGTGCTCTTCTTGATGGCTATTAAAGTGTTGTGAGGGCCTGGGTTAGCATTAAACAGCCTGAGTTCTGTATTTGGCATTTGACTATATTGCTGCCTACAATGTTAAATCCCTAGCTGAACCAGTCAAAGTAATTCAGGATTTCCCTCTTGGATATTTCTAATTCTTCATCATATACCCAGAGAAACTGTAACAATCACAATTACAGGTTGCTCCCTTGGAATGCTAACCTCCTTTTCTGGAAAAGGGAAAGCATAATGTAGTAGGTAAAGTGTTAGATTGCAACCTTGCTGAGGCTTAATCTTATTTCTCACTACAGTCAGAGGGTGAAACGTGATTTGGTTGTGTCTTCCACTGGTCTCTGTATCTACTCAAAAAGTATATTCTCTTGTACAAACTGTCTACTGCAAGGTGCATGCACAACACGGGAGTCATGAGTTTGGGAAGAGCCTTTAGTATAATGAAGTATACTTCATGGTACTCCTAGGATGTAACAAATATTGTTTACCCATAAAACCAGACCTTCTCTGATTCTTTTGTTACTTTGAAAACTTAATGTATTTTTTTTCTTTTCTAACNGAATAACCACATATAATAAAAAGATGTTTTTAGTAATTTTTAGTAATTAAGGATTTAGAAATGCACATTATATCTTGAACATGCATATCAAATTAAATATCATTAAATTGTATATATAAATTAATTAAACAGTTGGGAAATTGAATTTAGCAATGGGTCAGTGGCTCTAAACTACAACATTCTACCTTGGGCTAAATTAAAAAATAACCATTTGGTGTTTTAACATTTCATTAGCAAAACTGCGTTTACCACAGACTAGTCTGAATGATAGAAAAGAATGAATTCTAAGTGTGAGTGTAAAGGATTTACTGGAAGATAGAATAAACCCAATCTGAAAGGAAAATAATTGGAAAAGATGGGTAGATTTGCAATTATTGGAGTGAAAAATAATATGGTTTTTCATATTCTTTCTGAGAAACACTGATGGATCATTTATCCAGGAAATTAATATACTATTGGCAGCTCTTAATAATGCAATGTGGAAAAAGAAATGGAAGAAGGTAAATTAGGGTAAAGAAGAAAATGTATTTAGTATTTTTTTTCTTTTTTCCATTAGACAAAAAATTTAGAGATAAAGAATAAAATCAATTTTTATTTTCTGGTTTATTGGCTCAATAAGTGCAGGAAACACACTCACATCTTCTTTACCTTGTGGCAAATCCACATGGCCAAGAGGAACAGACAGAAAATTTGCATAACTGAATTTAAAAAAAAA
>VXBB01016578.1:438678-505882 GCA_013399915.1 Illadopsis cleaveri
TCTTCCACTGGTCTCTGTATCTACTCAAAAAGTATATTCTCTTGTACAAACTGTCTACTGCAAGGTGCATGCACAACACGGGAGTCATGAGTTTGGGAAGAGCCTTTAGTATAATGAAGTATACTTCATGGTACTCCTAGGATGTAACAAATATTGTTTACCCATAAAACCAGACCTTCTCTGATTCTTTTGTTACTTTGAAAACTTAATGTATTTTTTTTCTTTTCTAACATATAGATTAGTGTGAAATTCCATTATTTACTGTTTTACTTGTAATTAATCCCATAGAAAAACATGCCTTTTCCTTCATGGTCCTAGAGCACAGAACAAAAGCTCTTCATGAGACCATAATAGATAAAATGTTTATCCTTGGAATGCCTTTCTGCCTAATACAATGAACACACAGATTGCCTTCTGCTGTTTTCCCAGCATCCTGATGATTCTTTTTCATGACCACAATATGCAATATATCAAGTCAAAGTAAAACCCCATTCCCCTCCTCACCNGGAGTGAAAAATAATATGGTTTTTCATATTCTTTCTGAGAAACACTGATGGATCATTTATCCAGGAAATTAATATACTATTGGCAGCTCTTAATAATGCAATGTGGAAAAAGAAATGGAAGAAGGTAAATTAGGGTAAAGAAGAAAATGTATTTAGTATTTTTTTTCTTTTTTCCATTAGACAAAAAATTTAGAGATAAAGAATAAAATCAATTTTTATTTTCTGGTTTATTGGCTCAATAAGTGCAGGAAACACACTCACATCTTCTTTACCTTGTGGCAAATCCACATGGCCAAGAGGAACAGACAGAAAATTTGCATAACTGAATTTAAAAAAAAAAAAGTACATGCAAACAATACAATAAAATAATTTGCACAAGCTGTAGATGTAGACTCTTGATTTTCTGAGAATCAATCCTTAATTTCCAAATTGTTTTGTAACAGTTTGGAAATTTGTCTCTATTGTCTGGCTTCTTCCTTGAAAAGCATCTTGGGTTATTTGTAATGATGTCTTGCATCAAATTTAATTTACCTGTGTTCCAAGTCTGATAGACTGTGTTCTACCTATACCTTCAACTACTACTCATTTTATTCCAACACAGTTAATCACGTATTCCATTGTTATGTTGCTGAAGTTCCTCTTTGCTCCTGAGTGGGTTTTTTGTATTTTTTTTCTGCCTTTTTTTTTTTTTTTCTTTAAGCCCTGATCTGCCTTTTAGATCATTGGAAAGGCCCTGAATTTATTAAATAGGTGCCATTTACAAAGATTCTCATTTCACTTTGATTTTTGAATGTGTGTGTAAACAATGCAATGAATATTGGAATTAAAATCTTCTGTCTACAACCCCAAGAGGGTGAAAATCCCAAGAAACTGGAAATATCCAAACCTAATGTTCTCTGTGCAGTGACCACTAAGAGAAATTTTCCCCATATTAACTACACTTTGCTGTGTTTTTAACAATATTTTTTATTTGCCAAATGGCATGCTAACATGTGTTTAGAGATTAATAAATGTACGGTTTTGTAGTTACTCTCCTCATTCAGAGAATGATAAATGCTACGTTGGTGATTTCAGACACTACCATGCATTTTTTTTCAGCACAGCTGGACCCATTTGCAGTAGTGACTAATGTTAATGGTAGTCCAGTTACACTGGCTCTCATGGTATCATCGTGTCCTAGCTTGAAGATCCTCTTTGTAAAGGCCCATAATCAGTTGTGATCATGTTAGACTAGATAAATATTCAAAATGCATGTTTGAATTCTTTCATCTGGGGTTCAGTTTCATGAGTATTGATCATTCCAAGTGTTTTTAGTGATTCTATCCCTGGCCTTTCCTCAACCAACAGAAAAATAAATAACACTTCAGATATTGACACATAACAAAATGCAAAAAGTGTTTAGGCTATGATTCAGCATGCTCAATTTCAGTTATTTACATGATAAATTTATAATCGAGATTCTTTTCTTAGTGGTGAAAGAAAAGATGAATCATCCAATAAGCCTGCTATCAGATTTATATCTCAGTGAGTCCATATCAGTGCAGATGCTTCTTTCTTTTCTTTGGCTTTTGTAAGACTGTATATGTAACTTAGGAGGTGCCTGGCAGTACTTAACTGAATTTTATGTGCACTGTTTAGCAACATGAGACAATTTTTCAAGGTTATGCAAAACAGGCATTTCCACACAAAGAAAGCTCATGCAATTTAGGTCTGAATATGGACATTTGTGTAGGTTCTGATTTAACTTCTACAAAAGTCTAGAAATCTGGAAATACCTACCTAGGGCTCCACATAATAGTCACCACACTACATATTGAAAACACTTTTACAAACCCTGACTACTCATTACGCAGGAAAGGAGTAAAATATCAGAAATCACTGACAATGCTCTTGACACTTTCAGGCAAGTGTGATGAACTAGCCATGTCATTTTGTTGTGTGTTAATAGTAATATTACTATTACTAATATTACTATTACTCAGCCAGCTATAAAAAAACCCTGGCAAATTAAGATATCTGACTGAGTATCTGGTAAAGACTGAAGTAAAAAAAATCTGAAGATCAATATCTTTTTATCTCTTGCAGCTTGGCCCTGATTTTTATTTTCCCTGAGTGGAATATCTGTACATGCAAGAGATGTATTGACTAACATAACATAAAACTTCAGAGAGGAGGAATACTTTCAGAAATTGAAGCAATTTAAGATCCACTTTAAAAATACAATTCCAAAAACTCTCTTTGAAGGAGGAAGTTGGCTGTGCTTTGATTGTCAGATACCTTGGTCAAATTTCATTTTATGCTTGTTGTTGATAGTTTTTTATAGCATTTTTTCATACCCCAGCTTTATCATTTTTCATTTTTACTTGTTTATGAAGAGTGAACATTTAGATTTAAACATCTTTCTACTCCCTAAGAAAAGGTCTGTATTTATCTGTAGATTTAACTGTCCCCCTTCTGTCTTTCATGTAATGTATATCTCTTTCAATACAAGCTGTATTGGACTTTTCTAAATGAGTAGGTAGTAGCTAACACACCATAAATTTTTGTAGTGCTAATAATTAAATAGTAATAAAAATAATAGCGACAGTAATAATTACAAAAATGAAAGGAAAAATCTTTTCTTATAGACTGGTTATGTTGTCATTTATATTTGCATGAAGACATACTATTGATTTGAAGGCCAAAATCAGGATCAGTCGACAGCTACTCATTATCTTGACATTAGTATAAAATTGTACTGACATGATGCAAGAATAAAAGGTATCTTGAGGCTTACTGAAGCTGGATGAGGATGGTGCTAAATTAGCCTGTGTTTCATTCACCATAAATATCCCTTGGTTGTTAAAACCTGGCAAAATTCAGAGCAAGTATGAAGATTGCATTGCCATGCAATTTTCTACATTGGATAAAAATATTCAGAATTTTACGCATGACATCTGTAGATCCTTTTGAAAGCTAGCTGTATTTTCAAGGGCCTAATCAAAGTAGAATGACAAGTGAGCATGTATTTAAAAGATATTGTCATGATTAATGTACTGCTGAACATCAAAAGAGTTAATGGGCTTTAACTAGCCGGTTAGCTTAAGCTTGTATGAATTTGGCTGTCTTAAATTCACAAGACTTGTCAGTGAAGACAGAAGGCAGTGAAGTGACCTAAAAGGTATTTATTACCCTTCTGTGGTCCTATTTTTAGTCATCAAGCTTAGACGGGAATGAATGTCTGTAAAGAAGGTATCTACCTCTCTGAAAATAGAGAAAGCAAGATTCAACCACCTAAAAATAGTGAAAGAATTTTTTTCCAAATAATCTTTGGCATGTTTTTGGATGATTAAATTTGACAAAACAAATATGATTTTTTTTGTCCACAAAACATCCAGTGGCTTTAAACCAGTTAAATTAGAGAAACAAAATGTTATGTGGGTTATGCTTTCATGCTTTCCTACATTGAATATTGCCTGGGCAATATTGTGGGGGTCAGACTGTGAACTCAGTTCTGTTAGGTAAAATAAAAAGCAGTTTTAATGAAGTAAGTTCCAAAATGCTAAGGAGTGAGTAACAATTCTTAACAAGTTTGTATTATGCTTGAAGATTTTAAGGTGGATTTGGCAACATTTATTAACTAAATCTTTCATCCATGATTTGGTGAAGCTCGTGAAATCTATGGTAAACTTTTGATTGTGCTGAGTAAGAGCAATTAATAGTGGTGTATCAAGAAAAAATTCTAAATCATTGGTAATTGGAATGACAAGCAAGACTCTGCTCAAACACTTCATTAAACTTCTATTTTTATGGGGATTTCTTCATTTCCACTGGAATGAACAAGTCAGTATGCATGACTTATACTGCAATGAACTTTGATGAATTTTTCTAAGTACATTAAAATGAGCTGCATCTTCTGTTAATCCAAAGATCCCCCACCCAGACATATGGCGATAAACCCTCTGATGCACAGGCAAGAAGGCAGGATAATGGGCCTGAAGGACAATCATATATATGTACATGTATAAATATATTTTTTTGCTTGTCAGTAATAACTCTGAACTGCCTACAGTATTCACAGTGCCTCTTAAAAGTCAGGTATTGTATTGAATTTAAAATTCTCTTATGCAGATCAGGAAAGGGAAAAAAATCAAACACTTTCTGAATTGGGTCCAAATATCCAAGGTTAATTTTCTGAGAAAGCTGCAGCAGCTAGATAAGGCCATCCCCTGCAAATTAGTTTTGCCTGCCTGGATTACAGCTAAATTTATGCAGTTTGCCTTATCCTTTCAGAAGCGCCTCTGAAGTGTCGTAATTAACTGGCACACATAAAGTGAGAAAATTTTCTGCTTGGTGGCAGCCATTCCTCATTTCATCTCAGTTCTAACCCAAATGGAAAGGTAGTTTCTAATTTTTACTGTCAAAAAAATCCCCACAACCCACCAATATCTTACAAGTAGTCTTTGAAAACAAACATGAAACAGCTTCAGAACAGAGTTAGGGTTTTAAAGGGCATAAATACTGCTGAGGGAGCAAAATGGAGATTTTGCATAGTAGTAAATACAAAATAGTGGCTGGAGATTGCATATACATAAAAATATATGTATGTGCATAGGCACACACACAAACATTTACACTCCAGAATTTTACAAATCACTACAGAATTTCTGTCTCAATTTTTTCTATTGAGATCCACATCCATACTATAGGTTAAGAAAAAGTAGATGTGATACATGCTTGTTTTTATTTTAACATAATGGTAGACCTTGCGCAGTTGTCTCTTGAATCATGTGTGAATTCCTGTGGCTTTTATTAAGAAAAGTCAAGAGTATATTTAATATTTTTCATGTAATTTTCTTTTCTGCTGATTAGAATATTTAAATATTTTACAGAGAAAATCATATAATTGAAATAAATCCCCATTTTCTGTATTTGAAGACTGGTATACATACGCAAACTTGATGAAAACAGTTTAGACTGGAGAAAATTTAATCCCAGACTATGTTAATTCCTTTTCTTTATGGATTTTCACCAATCTTTTTGTTGTTGTGATTTGCAAGATTTTCTACTGTTCTAGTATTTTGTACTGTCCTACTCTATTTTTCTTATAAGATCCCCATTTGTCTCACTATTTATTAATTCATAAAGCCTGTCAAGTAATTTGTCAACTTTTAATAAATTTTTAAAATAGAATATTAGGTATTTCTCCTCTCATCTCCCTTCAAATTCTTGTCCTATGAAAACCTGAGGAAGTCAAAGAGAATGGCTGCTGGCTGTCAGTTCTGCTGATGAAATGCTGCTGCACAGCACGCAACAGTGTTTGGATTTTTTACCCACTTTTCCATTAAGAAAAGTAATTTTTAGGTTTGCTATCAAATCATCATGCTATCCATTTAGAGCATTGCAGAGTATTCAGTATATTAGAAAGCATTGTGCACTAAACTACCTCCATTTCAACTAGTCTAGTTTGGTGGAAAGCTGTATTTTTGCTTTCTGTAAATTGATACTAGAGCTGAGCTGTGAATTTTCTGCAATTTATTTTTACTCAGAGGTTTCAGCTATAAAGCTCTTAGACTGCTGGTAAGTAGATCAACAACTATGCAGCAGCATGTTAGTTGTACAGAGCACATCCTATATAGTAAATCTCCCAACAATTGAGCTGCAGCAGGCTTCAAATGGCCAAATTCTGCTTTCAGTTAGGATGGATTAAATCCGGAGCAAATCCAGTGACTTCAGTGGAATTACTTGGGATTTAAACTAGTGTAACAGTTAAGCAGAATGTGTCCCTTCCTATTTAAACCATAGTTCTAACAGCTACTTATGGCAGGGATTCCTGGGTAGTGAAATGACTGCCAATGGACTTGCACAAGAAGAGAACATGACACAAGCTCATAGAATTTTCATGTACTTAATCATCAAGTGATAAAGATGAACACTATCACTGTCTTGACCATATTAAAGTCTCTTGCCTGAAAGGTCTGCTCTGCAGACAAGAATATCATGTCAAAACAGAGGAAGCTGAAGAAATGCTAAAAATATATATGCAGTTGGAAATATTTTTTAAAAGAACTAAGTGAAGATGAGGACTCTTGGGTTTGAGCAGAATCTAAGACCTCATCAGCAAAAATCTTGTGAATAGAAGCCTAATTATTCATAAGAATTTTACAGGGATTAAGTGGTGTTTAACAAATTATTCCATCAAAAAACACTAAGAATGAATTTCTATATACATCAGGATTAGGAAAAATTGACTGAAGGACAAGTTAATTATGGAACCCTAAAAGAAAGGAGATGGGAAATCTGAGGTTCATTTGTGCTAGCCTTTCTCTCACACCCTTGATATCCCAGTAAAATTGACTGGGTAAGTGTTTAAAAGATCTCTCATTACTATGAAAAGCATTTAGAAACTATTTGAGTTACAGGTTACATATAGCCAATATCATTGCATAAAGACAAAAATTAAAAGAAAGTAAAATTTACAGTAGTCAATCTCCTATTTCCCTTCCCAGCACTTCACTTTCTGTGGCACCTGCAATGAAAAACATGATTGAATATCGTCAGATGGACACGAAAGAACCACACTCACACTGTCAGGTTGTGTGAGAAAAAAGAATGTTTATTTGGGATTAGGGTTTAAATAGGTTTTGGAGTTTGATCAGCAATTGGGCCATGAGGTTGACACCTCTCTGACCCCACTGATCAAACTAGAAGTCCATCACAGAGAGGATTGCAAAAACATCCACTTGTTTATGTTACAATCCGTGAGAAAACTCCAGTACAAAAATGTAAACATCAGAAGGCTGAAAAAATCACGGCGACAATTGACCAAAAAAATTTGGACATCTTTCAAATGGAAAATGTGTTCATTTTTATCAGACACCAGTGAAAAATTTCTGTATGTTTCTTAAAATGATGGAATAGGTTTAAAAAATATAGTCTTCAAGATTTTTTTCAGTGTTTCTGTTTTTCTGTGTTTTTCTTCAATGTCTCTCTCAGTAGGTGTTAACTTTCCTTCTTTACATGTGTTTTATCTCTCCTATCTTTCTTTAGCCACTTTAGGCCAACCTTTTCTTCTCTATTCAAGTGTGCATTTTTCTTCTTTTTTTTCTTTTCTTGCTATAATTTTTATGTGTATTTCTATATTTTGCATTGCCAGCATTATTGTGTGGCCATGAGGTTTCATCACATATAAGTACATATAGTGGAATGGAATCAGTATCTACTCTTAACATGTTCACTTATAGACAGATTTATTGTAAGGGGAATGTGTCTTGGTACTGTTTCATTGCAGGAAAAAGACAAGTGGGAAAGGCTGGACAATTTATATTGCTGTTAATCCATTACAGCAAAAGATCTTCTCTGCTAATGCATGTGTGCTTTAACAAAAGGCACAGAGAGGGGTACAATCAGAATATCTGTGATTACAGCCAGAATCTTGCTAAAATACACAGGAAGGTCTTAGAATGTATAAAAGAGAGTGCATCACCTTTGCTTTCATCCTTTATTGTCCACTACCCCTCCTTATAAATACAGTAAAGACAAACCTGAAAAGACTGTTAAATTAATACTCAAGCACTGCAGCATTATCTGTGGGTTTTATGGAAATTTGTGGGCTCAGTTCACGGTTCAATATCCCATATCTCTAATAGCAGTACTTCTGTAGCAGGAAATTAACTGATGGTTTGTGATTGGTCATTTATTCATAGTAATAATTATTCTTTTAAGTTCCTACAGTAATTAAACACTCTTCCATATTCTTTTGTAAAACCCTGGAACTAGTTTATACCAATAAACAATATAATTTTTACACTTTCATTTTTAAAATATAATCTCATTTTAAAATTGGTGTGTTTCTTTTCTCTGATTTGTATGGAATATATGTCAAATTTGATAAACATTAAAATAAAGGGCTTTTGCATTTCTCTTCATGTTGATACCAAAATCTATAGGATGAGCTCTTAGAAATGTCTATTTTATATAATATTATTGCATATGTATGTAAAAAGTATCAGATTTAACAATAGGAATCTTTAAGAATGGTAAAGTGAAGAAATGTTTGTACCTCGTCAAGTTTTTCACTGCTTTTTTCTTTTTTACATATCTCAGCCATCCAGTTGCTTATATTGAATTTAAATTAAACCTTAAATGAGGAACTGATACATGTATAAAACTAATGAATAAAAATCCTGTTTACCAATTAGTTAAATCCAATTAAAGCTTAAGCTGATAATTGTATAAACCTCTGGTACGAAAAAGAAAAAATGTGCTCAGCGCTCTTGTCTATACTACGCGTTGGAAGATATTTTTATTGGGAACATGTTACTGTACTGAGACATGGAGTAAAATGCTAATTTAACTGTGGTAAATCAGTGATCCTAAAGCCAAGAGTAGCAGCTTCCTATTGTCAAAAACTGTCTATTCCAAAAAAAGAACAGCCAGAACTATAAGGGGAGAACCAGTGTTCTGAAGTCAGTGTGATTCCATCTGTTCATATTCAGTATGAAAAACATGTCATTTTCAGAAGCTGTGATTCCATGCTAGTTATCCAGAAGATATCTGTCCTGAAAGGCAGATCAGAGCTGTATGGTTTGATGTTCTATAGTACAGTGTAAAATCCATATTTCCTCAGCTGTGATTTGATCCTTCCTCACTTCTAGAACTTGTTTTAACAAAGGAGAAGCTTTATTTTCACAAGATACAGAGCCCAGGCAGGTAGCAGACTTTTCACAGAGCAAAGTTCCTAAGTGTCATTTACAGAGGCAGGATGTAAGCTCTCGGCTGGCTGAATTTTGGACCGATTTTGAAGGCTTTCCTGAATGATACAAAATTAACTCAGAAAAGCATATTATGATTCTGTTGCTCCACAATGTCTTTAACACAGCAATAAATAGATCTTATGCTTGGATTTTACCAGCATATTTGATGTTTTTTAAAGTAAAAAAATTTAAATATCCCATTAATAGAATTATTACAATGGCATTAATGGAAAACAGAGAAGCAAAGTAATAAGTTCAATTATTTCCTATCTTCTGCATCCTGTGCTAATTAAGGGTTGATTGAGAGTAAAATGAAGTGCATTTTGTTACATCTGCACCATAATCACTGAATTCCTCCTTTAATTTTAATACTGAATGGAATAATTGCCTGAAAAATGTTACTCAGAATTACTGCTCTTCCTATATAACAGAGTTCACACAGTCATGGCTTCATTAGTGAAGCAGAATGATATCACTTTGTTGAATGTATTATATTAACACTGATACAAGGAGAAACAGTTAGGTCAATGAATACGTGAGAGTTCTTAGAATTCATGGTAGTTTTTCAGAAGAGTCTCTTGGACTTAAAATGTCTTTTCCTTATTTCTTTCTAACATAGAGTGAGGGATTTACTTTAACCCCACTAATTTACAGCTTATCTGAAGAAGAAATTGCTGGAAGTTGCTAACTTGCCATGGCTACCTTTAGTGTATAGCAACCAAATTAAAGCAGTCCCTTTTGTCCAGTGAAGGGGAAGGGGGATTCACTGTGGGTAAGATGTGGAGCTGAACAGACAGCAGGGTCTGCAGCAGGTCCAGGTGTGTCAATGTGGCACAACTCCTCTTTTTTTTTCTCATTCTTGTAGGGATTTCTTTATCTTGCTCCTGTCTCCTTTGTTTTTCCACCACATATGAGATTTTTTCATGCTAGATTTTTACTCTGTTGTCTGCTAAAGCCAGTCCTATTCAGCTCTCGGTGCTGCATTGCCTCAGTCACCTGTACTTGATAATTTTGCATCTGTGCTTATAACTCCTGGGCATTGTCCTGTTCTTTTACTTTCATGACCTCAGCTATGATCTGGCTCTTTATTTTGTGACTCCTTGCTACTAAGGGAAACTGATTAGATCGTAGCTGCTGTGCAAAAGATTGCTGTACCTGAAGATATTCTGCACCCTGACAGTGGAAAGATGCCTGGAGATAAGTCAGAGGAAACTGGGAAGTTATATTCACATGCTAACAGAAGTTATAACAGTATGGAAGTTATAGGACTAGATGGAGTTGCGACTCCCTGGATGAAATGCAATGAACATGCCCAAAAACCTATTCCACAATGATTCCCCATGCATACAATCTAAAATTGTAAGCAAATGCTAAGTGGGATGAAAAGGAGGAAACTGGTTAGGCATGAGGGTCTCAGCTTTCACAGGGTGCTGACAGACTAGTCAAAGTCAAAACTAGTCAAAAGGTTTGAGGAAATCTCTCCTTTTCACATGACACCTGACTTGTGCTAAGAAATATCCTCTCAAGGCCTCATTATTATTTATTCACTACAATTTAGTCAAAAAATTAACTATTAAAAACCAGACAGTTGTCAAAGCAGTATTTACCTTTTTGCTAATTATAAGTCTATGCCCTAACCTATCAGATGATCAGGTGTCATATAAATGTGTATTTTGGGAATTTTTGGTTTTCTTTTGGAGTTTTTGTTTGATGGTTGTTCCCTGTTTTTTTTGGGAGTTCTGTTTTTTCGGTGTTTTTGTTTTTTGTTTTTTAGGGTTTTTTTAAGGAAGGAAGTTAAAGCAGTATAGTAGGATTTTGAAGATTTGTGTTTTGATTCTAGGTTTCAGGCAAGTGGTTGAAAACTCAGCTCTCCCTCAGCTGTCTATTTAACTACAACTTGTATTGTCATATTTACTGTTACTATTTACTGTGCCTGTATTTACGGTTTACATGCAAAAAGATAGTACAAGAGAGCACCTACATATTATAACAATAAATATTCACCAATTAAATAAAAAAGGTTTTGACTCAGATGATAGATCTCTTTTTTTACTTATATACTTATAAATACATAACTAGACATTCCTCCAAAACAATTTATTTAAACAAACTAAGTCTCACATATTTTTCCTCAAGTGAGCACTTGAGGGAACAATAAGGGAACAATATTTAGGTATACGTTCTCATGCATTATGACATAAAAGATTATCAGAGAAAGGAAGTGGAAATATGTGTCCGTCCCTGAGATGCTTTCCTGGCTAGCTGTGCTTTGGGACGGTACACAACGAATGTTCTGTGGGTTCGCTCTGATCTCAGCCTGGCAGCGTGGTCTGAGGCCTTGGAAGAATGAGCAGACTCCGGCGTGGGTTAGCAGATGTTTATTCCTTGGGGGTCCATGGCCAGAGCCAAGGGGAAGCAGGAGAGGAGACAAGGGCAGGAGCAGGAGCCAGAGAGAGCCAAGAGCCAAGAGGGCAACTGGGCCTTTATTACCCCCTTAAGTACCCTTCAGGAGTGCTTTGGGCAGGGGGTAACTTTTGGATCAATCTCTGGGATGAGGGGGTGGCTTTAGACTTGGGTGCTTAACAGTATAATGGCAGTGGGTGGGCACCTGAGCACCCATTGAACGGGAGAGCACCTTCTCCCAGGTCCACCGGGGTGATTGGCGAGGCACATGTTTCAGGGACAAACCACTGGGGAGTGGGATAGGGGGTAGGGAGAAAGGGGACATACCATTGCAATAAACAAGAAACATATAGAAAATTGAAAAACCTTAATCATGCACTGCAACAGAAATAAATAGTTACTTTACTTTTAAGGCTTTTCTTAAATGGGAAGAATATGCTTAAAAAGACAAGAGAACGAGAAAGAAAAGAAGAGAGAGAGAAAAGAGACAAGAGAAAGAGAAAGAAAAAGACCAGGAACAATGGCACTTCCTTTCCATCCTAGCAAAAGATATATATGCTTGGTATGCTACTGAAATGTAGATGTATTAGGCAAAATGCTATTGCCATAGATATCAAAAGCAAAACACTAATTTTTCTCCTGGAGTCAAGATTTTTCCCATCATTTGTGAATACTGAATGAAAACAGTAGACACAAAGAAATTTTCACTAGAGTTTTCTTTGGAGTTATGGTTTTGAAAGTAAGATGTATGGCTGGATAATGAAGGGCAGCCTTAATAATATTCCCACGTGTACAATCCATTCTGATAAATAACTTGTGCTTACGGTATATATATATATACTATATGATCAAGAAATCAAGACTATATTTATAGTCTTATAGACTATATATGTTGCTCCAAGATTAGCCATAAAGATATTTTATTATGTGACATAATTATTTATCAAAGCAAAAGGTTTGAGAATGTTCTATTTGAACACTACACCTGAATGCATGCTATCAGTGTGGCCGCTGTGTAGAGAAACTGTTTATTCCATTCTATCTGTTTTTCTAAGAGAACAACTTGTATCGTGCTAGTGTATTCATAAGTATAAAAGCTTTAGCCATTCCAAAGTTATTCCAAATCTTTAGCTTCTAAGGAGACAGGGTAGAAAAAGTTTAGCCCTTAGACAGAAAGACTGCTGTTATCAAGCTGCAGGAAAACCTTCTAAACAAAATAGTATTCTAAGTGAACAGGGGTCCTATTACTGCATAGCAGCTCTCAAAATTGTTCCTGTAGTGATGAGGAGTTTAAAACAGTTCTCTGCTGTTTCCTCCCTCCCTGAGAAGAAACTTGGAAGACCCTAAAATACATAGCTGGCCAAAAGTTCATCTTTTAAATTGTATCCTAAGGGTCATAGATAAGATCCTTTTTTCAGGTCCCTAGGTGTTTGCAATAAGACATTTATGTGTATGGCAGTAGTTAAACTGCTATTAGCCAAGAGGAATAGCCACTTGTAAAGCACAGTTCATTTGACCTGTTTTAGATGCCCACAAGAGTACAATATTAATTATACTGAGAACTGATTATTTATCTATAGAGTCTAAAAGTAATTCAGATGCAGCCATCTATATGGAAAATGTCTACAGTTCAGCAAGATGAATCCTACTAAAGATTAAGTGCTTAAATCCTAGTAGACATAGCCTTAAAGTTCTGTAATTGTTATCCCTTTATCATCTCTAGGCTCAATATACAATGGACATCTCCATTGTTTCACAGATATTACACTACTACTGGATCATTTCTTGTCGTCTAAATCCACTGGAGCGTCGAATATTCCTAAGAGTCATTACAAATGTACAACAACTAAATTTCTGAATTTTTAAACATGTAGATTTCTCCAAGAAGCAGAAAATCATTAGGAGATCCTTATGGGGCCATAGGATAACTGTATTTGATCTGGTGGATTTGTTTCTCTAAGCATGTAATTGAAGAACAAACATCTTTGAAAGCTCAATTCCTACAGATTAATAATTCTATGGTTCAAAATTATGGTCCTTGATGGCACAATGAACACCCATATTTCCTTTGTAACAAATATATTTGCTCAGAGGCAGGATGAAGGAGTAAACATAATTAAACAAACTGAGATTATCCTCTCTTCTTTTTACTGTAGAGAAGACAAACGACCTTCCAAAACAAAGACTCAGACCTGCAGCTGTTAAGAAAAAGAGCTTGCCTTTTATTATTAAACTACAGTGTCACAATCCATTGAGGGCAAAGATGCATTTCTACTCTTACTATAAAGCCAAACAGTAATTAGAGGTGTGGAAGCCATCAAAAAATAGTAAAAAAGTGATTTTATGATAATTAGAAATTTTTTTTTTCTTTTTTCCTCAATAACTCAATCAATCTATACATAAATAAAACCTTTGCACAATTGGAGAGAGTCTGCTGTGAAAAGATGGTATGCAACTAAAATATATTGCTTTGGTAGCCCTCAAAAAATGCCTCTCTCACATATTTTTTTTCTTTAGCTCCAATTTGTCTTTTCTGCCAAATCCATTTAAAAAAAATCTGAGTTCCAGATAGCTTAAATGGGACAGTAGAAATTTTCAAAGTACTTTTATAGCAACTTTAGGTCAAGATGAAAAACAAGCCAGCAATTTTCTATGTCCAGAGATGCAACGGGTTTTTTACATTTCCTGGTCTATATTGTTATTTCACATTGGGAAAAGAAGTATTAGAAGAGGTTTTCTAGGTAATGAATAGGAATTGGGACTTTTATGTCTCACTATCCTTTTATGCTTCAGAAAATATCTCACCCAGTGCATGTGAGGCTTGATCTGGCTTCCACTGAGATCAGTGAGTCTCATATTGATGTTTTTGGGAGAGCTGGATCAGGCCCCTTTTACATTACCTAAATCCTGATTAGCCCAATATGTGTATGAACTGACAGTGGTCACCTGAAGATGAAATACTAGCTTTAAATGCCACTATGCTGCCTCTTCTGTGGCAGAAACCAAAAACAAAAAAAAAGTGTGCATGTGTAAGGGAGAAATAAGGTGCAGCTGGCAGTTCAGAGCCTATACAATTAGTGTTTTGATCATCACTCCACCAGTCAAGAGAAGATATAAAACCATAGTTAGTGTGTTTCTGCTCGTAATGAGATAAGTAGAAGTTTTTAGTTAGCCATTCAGAGCAGACATTTCCAGTGACCTCCTGCAGGTTCTTGATGCAATCCCTTACTGATTGAGCTGCCAGTCATTAACTGATGGCCAGACTTTGAAGGATACTGTTTTAAGAAACCTTGCAATTCTGTTTCACAATTCCTTGTCGTGTGGTTAGACCTGAAATATGGTGAAGGAGAAAAAATGATGAAAATTGGAGTAGTATCATACACATTTGCCTCTCTCATTAGGACCAAAGTGAAACAGGTGAGATCAGGACATTAACACAGGGCCTTGGTTTGTGAACAGGAGGGCACTGACTACATATTAGGACAAGGAGACATTTATTGTACATTGATCTACATCTAATCTGTGCTGTTTGCAGAGCAGCTTGGCCAGAAGCCAACTCTTATCTCTGGCTATTGACATTTTACATCTTAAGGATCTAGATGAGTTTTGAAATTGGTCTCAGTGCTCTGTATTGAAAACATTAAGATATCCTAGTGAACATTCTCCACAGCAGCTCCTAAAATTAGACACTGGAAGAAAGGTGTGATAGCAAAAAAATTACATCAGAGAATATATTCCCCAAATATCTATATCTATCATCTCTGCCTGTATCTGTCTATATCTACCTATATCTACCTCCATCTACCTTTGCACCGACTGACGTCAATAAAAACATATCAGTAGAAATTATTTTGGATCTTGATTGGAAACTACTATACACATAACAATACCAACTGATTCTTAGGAAAAACAGAGAAAAAACAATGCCCAGTTTTTAATAGAGCAAGGTCTAGATCAGAAGTCAGAAATATTGAGTCATGCTTTCAAGGTCGGATTTTAAGAAATGGAGTTTGACCAGAAGAACAGTGCATAAGAAACAAAATCTTCCAATTCTGCTGCAATTTTATACAGAAATTTGTAGTAACTCGCTAAATGTGTATAAATTTCAAAACCACTTTCTTTTATTAAAAGGGTTTAATTATTGATAATCCTGGTATATGCTGAAATCTAAGAGCAGTGATGGTTATGGAAAATAAAAACAGAACACAAATGTCAATTTTAAATTGAAATGGACTTCTTACAAGCTTTTCAAATTGGTCAAAAGCAAAACAAAAAACCCTACTGTGCTTAAAAAATATATATATTTTTTTTACTTCATGGATTCTCAGACTGATGTGTTTTGTTAACTTATAAGTATTTATAGGGTTATATTACTCTTTCGTGATTTCTCTCAAATTTTGCTTTTCTTGATAAACTTCAGAAACTGCTGCTTATATAGTTATATTAATTAATTTTTTAAAAATATGTGGATAATCTCATTGTAATAGCAGTAATTTATTATCCTTCTGCACATCTTCCAAAGACAGGAAAGTAAGAAGTGGACATTGACTTGTCCATTTACAGTTACTTAGGCCAAGAGGATCTAGGAACCACTATTTGAAGACAGAAAGTTTTGTTAAAAATTAATTATTGATACACCAGAAGAATATGTTAAATATTTGTAGATGGTTTTTAACTCAGAAAGCGTCCTGATCCTGCAGACTGTTCAGTACAGATAGATACTATGTCCATATGGAACAGTGTGCAGTATTCAGGTTAAATTTGTATGACATAGGATATACTTACCAGTTTGAGCAGGCAGCTCTAATTTGGGTTTAGGCCAGAATGAGCAGCTAAGCATGGTATCATTTTTTGCAAGGTGGTGATGCTAAGAAACTCCATGTCATGGTTTGATTAAATAGCTTAAAAATGAGAGAACTGTTAGAAACAGTGGTAGAGTTCAGAAGTATTAAGGCAGTTTGTCCCATCTATGACCAGCTGTTTCATTTGAAGTAAGCAATAGGTTTGCATTTCGTATTTTGCAGTGAACTATCTAGTGATTGTGTACCATCAGTGAAGATCATCATGGCTATACTTGTTTCAAAACAGGAAAAACTAATTTTAGTTCTTCCAAGTTACTTTGTACCTTGATCTGTTTCACACTTCTGCTTTTAAAGTAAGCATGTGGTTCTATTAGTGCGTTTTTTTCTACATAGAGGCAGCTGCAACTGGGAATTGCACCCTTCGTGTAAGATGAAGTAGTGTTTGTTGAACAAAACACAAATGATTACTGAAGTTCCCTTCAAGAGAGAGCGGTAGATAAGGAACCCCACTGGATTCTGATGTTGTCAATAGCCAGGCTATTCCAGGTGGTGTTAAAGGAGGACTGCTAGAAAAATATAGCATCTGTTTGTTGTCTTCCGATTTCTGAAATAATTCAGACTTGGAAGGAGGATGACAATTTGACTTAGATGATGAAGGACCTAGTGGAAGTTGTTGCTGATCCCAAAATCCACTGGTCTGATTAATTTCTTCTGAGAATTTGTTAATTATTCATATTTTGGTTTAAATATCATTCTATGCCCAAAATCTCAGACAGTGCCATAAAACATAATCCTGTGGATTAAACTGGAAAGCTGTCCAGTGCTCTTTTTAGTATGCAGATTCTAAAGCCATGTACTTCCTACTGTACAAGCAAATTATGACAGAGTCATGTGGAGGGCTGAAACTCTGAAGATGATCAATGGGATCTTTCTTTGTTTAAGAAAAATCCAAACCACCCCCACCATGAAATAAGAATTTTAGAATCAGTTTTTGCCCATTAGCTGAAAACAAAGTGTCAGCAAAGAGGCAGGAAATGGATTAACACATTCAGAAGAGGGCAACACATTGGCATTCTTTGTCTGCTGTGAAAGTAACACTAAGTAGTAACTTCATTTCATAACTGTTAAGTGGCATTTGTCACTGTTAGATGTGACAATCATCTGTTCTGCTCCCCTGCCTTTTTGAACTGTGAGTTCATTTGCTAGTATATGTCAGTTAATCAATTATTTTATGACTCCATTTTTATTTCCTTTTTATATTACCTTACAAGCAGAGAGAAAAGAAAAGGAAATCTGGTCTATAAATCAGCTTGTCTACCCAACAGTTACAGTGCTAGAGCATACCTGCAGTGATTGTATCCTTGAACCAGAGGCAGACAGAAATGTGCTGTGAATTAAAAAGAAATAAACCAAAATGCAGAGAAGCCCTACACAGGAAGACTGAGACTTAGTAGCAGGAATTGCTGTTTACAGCCAGTCATTTAATCATTGACCCATGTCCAGGACAGAACATGCACTACTTTTTCCCCTTCATGCTGAACATGATTCACAAAAAATTTTTATGTCATGTATATCTACAAAATTAAGTGGTTTTTTATTCTCTTCTTTTACCTCTAGTTTTTTAGCAGAACAGTAGGAGTATTAGAATCTCTGCAATTTCTCTTCTCAGCATCTCAGAAAGGACACAACAGGGTGGAGGAAATATCTTTATCTTCAAGTGAGAAAATCCTAAGGTACAGAAGCGGGCAGAATGCCCTCTGAAACCTGTTTGGTTTTCAAGTGTTATGCGCCGTCCTGAGGAATGCTAAAGGAGTCACTGTGGCTGGTGTTATGAAGCATCTGGAGAGCAGGACATGTGCATTTCTTAGGTGGAAACCCAACAGGTTGCCAAGGATGAGGAAGAAAAGTCTTGATTATTGTATTGTGTCCAGATTCTTTGCTGCTAGACTTCAGTCTGTACCTACAAATTCTGTTTGGAGAAGCCATGCACAGTGATACTCTGTAGGAAAATGCCCTTATGCTACTATCGTATAATATGATTTACCTACTGTTATGAGGACCACTGGTTTCAGGTAGGTCAAGAAAAGAAATAAAATTCTCTTCATAATTTTGAGAATTAAATTCCAAATAGGTTTAAAATAAAAATAACAGCTGCATCACTTCACTCTCATATCAATATAATAGTAGCTATTGTTTTTTTTAAGTACGATATTGATCTTCATTCTAATAAGTTCCACAGGGACATATTGTTCTGTATTTCTGTTGCACAACTTTTGGCAAATCCATCTGTGGAAATATACAGTGGTAGATTATGTGATGATGAATAATATACTCACTGGATCAAGAAAATTTTACCAGGAAATTTTATTTTTAATTTGAAAAAATGTACTTGTATCTGCACTGGCTGAGCTCTGCTGTGCTGTGAGTCTATGCTGCCCAGGCTGAAACAACTCTTCTGTTTCTGAGACTGTACTTAGTACCCATTTGTCATTCTGTGCTTAGTTGTACTGTGCTGTGTACACAAGCTCTATGCAGTCCTTATTTGTTGTAAATACCATACTTTCTCAAAACGTGCAATTCTTTGCTGGCATCTCCAGTTCTACCACTAATAGTTCTACCATTGGCTATTTGAAGTAAGAATGACACTCTTCAATGCTTTTTCTTGGAAGCATACATAAAGAGTTAGAAAATGTGTTTATATATGAAAGTAAACTACAGCAACAATTGTTCTTGCTAACAGAAAACCAAAGCTAAATCCTTAACTGTTGTCCTGGGTTGCAGTGTAGGATGTGCACAAAGTATTTATTCTATCACCATCTTCATGAGCTGTTGAGACCAGGTGGGGCAGTGTTTTCCCAGGCCCCCTCCCTCTGGGCTATCTTCTGTTAATGGCCCATCAATGCCTTGCCACATGACTCACAGGTAACTCCCTCTGGGAGCTATCTCTGTTTAATGGGCCATCAAGGACCCCCTGTATGTCTCATCATCCCATTGTGAGATGCTCTGCCCAGGGGGAGGAACCAAGCATTCCCACGTGGATATAATGTAGGACTTGGGACAGTACAGGCAGCCCTTACCCACTGGATTCCCAGAGGACCAGAGCTAACAGACTTTTCTACAGGATCACTGCTTCAACAAGACCACTTCATCTGGACTGCTACCACCACCATAATTAACAGGGTGTCAAGTTGTATTCTGACTCTGTCAGGGGTCTTCTGTACTATTGCTTTTTATTTTGTTTTATGTTATTTCTATTAAATTGTATTACTGACTTGGAGTCTCTCATTGGTTTTGCTTTCAAACCACTACACTGTTTTTTCACCACTCATGAAAGAAAGCAACCACAGAGACTTCAGGATTATTACTTCTCCCTGGCTAGAATGATTCAGGATGAGATTTCCCCAAGCTTCTTTTTTTCTGCATAGCAGCAATAATTCCCCTTCTATTGTGTCCTCATACAGCTTCTGTCCCTTGGCCCTCTATTTCTGTGAGCTCCAGCACGCCCATTGTAGGAATGATTCTCCATTGACTCTCTTCTCTCTTCTGTTGATATTGCATTTCCACTGATAAGGTCCAAATCCAGATATAAGGCTCCAAATTTGATCTTCTGAGGGCTGAATTGAAGTATATAATACCTTAATCCTGGTGATTGTGTTCTTACAAATTAATACAGGTCAATATGCTGTTAGCCTTTGGCATCACAACAGCACACTGTGACTTGTGACTTTGTGAGGATGGCCAGAACTAGGTGGATTTCCCATTGGCTACTCTAGCACTACAAGGGGAATGAGTGAGACATTGTGTTTACCCTAAGTAATTACAAGAAATTTGAAAATCAGATCATTCAGAAGTACCTAGAAGCAATAAGGTATCTCCTGCCCTTGCTGCGACCTGTGAAAGCTCCAGGCAGAGCTAAAGTACTTGCAGGAAGAAGGAGGTGATGGGAGCCATTTTAATGAGAAACTGTTAAAAGGGCTGAGGCAGTAAACACTTGTTTGAAAATATCAGATAGTACCAGTGTCTTGCCCAGAATGAAAGTAAGGAATCAGAAAGCTTGCAGGAGGAACTGCAGTGTTAGCATCCTATTTTTATACCAAGGATTACAGTGCAAAACCAGTGATACACTATCAAGTCTTTTAATTGAATTCATAAAATTAAAGTATATTTAATTTCTTCTAGACAGGTGCAATATATTTCCATAAATCACAAGATGTCAGCAAAATATCCACTGCTGATGAATTGTTTTTCTCTTGCATTTCAACAGAGGAAATTTGTCTGACGTGTTAAAAGCAGCTCTTGGTGGGACTTTGCTGTCAATACTGCAGGCTCATCTGCAGTTGCCCCATGGTAGTGTGCATAATAGGTAGATTGCTAACTAGTTGATTTTTAAGATAAAAGGATTAATATTCACAAATTAGAAGTAAGTAGATAGATGCCTAAGAGAAACAATCAAAAGCTGTTCATCCAATCAACTCTAGCTTTAGAGTATTTAAAATTGGTGGTTCAAAACCTTCTGTCCTTAAAAGTATGCATCCAGGAACATCAGGACCGGCTATTCCCCAAGGAAAGGAGAGCTGAATGCCAAGGGTGATGACAGAGTATGGTACTGAATATCCTTCTGTCATTATGGCATGAAGCTGTTTGCTACAACTCAATTTAGCCGTCTCAGTGCTGTAGCCCTACCATCTTAATTTTTTTGCTTAATTTTTACCAATAAAAAAAGGTGAATCCTCTTCCTGCTTCCAGTTTGGGAAATAAATTGAGCTCACAAACTGCAGAACAAGCACTTTCTTTTCCTCCTTGCAATCTGGTTTATTCAGATACTTAAAAATGGAGCCTGTTCCACACACAAAGTGTAAGCAGCATTTCACCCATGTCACTTTGTCAATTCTTCCATTCTAATCTCATCTAAATGGCTTAGAGATTCATACAGTATATGGACACACAGAAGTAAACAAACATAACACTGATAAAGTATGCTCTCTGACTTGCATTGTCTGTCAGGCAATTGAATGAGATAAGAACCTGTTCTACTGTTACACATGATACTGCAGAACTAGGCTTGACTATGTGAGAAAGAACAACACACCCTCACACAAATCATGTCTATCCATGATGTGCCAATCTGGGAACACAAACTTCCATAGGAAATATTTCCAGCATAACTAGTAGGACAGTTTCAGAGAAAGCAGACTTAAGCTTGAAAATAATTTTTCTTATAACTTTGCCTCACATCAAATTCAACTCTCCTTAATCTATAATCCATGTAATTTGTAGCCTGATGCAAATACAGAAGATATTACTACAGAACAAGGTACTTGATACCACGTCTGTTGGAACTTAGCAAAAGAGATTGCCAAGAACCTTGGCTGTCTGCAATGCACCTTGTGTTGCAAGTAGTCAGAGGGATGGAAAGACTCAAGGATATGGAATTTGCAAGTACAGCTGCAAAACAATATGTGGTGAAGGTGTTCTGCATTACAGAAACACATCAAGATCTACCTCCAGACTCATTAGCTGTCTCCAGATCTGTTGGAGAACCTGAATGTCATGAGCATAAACAATTTGCATAAGAAATGTTCAAGCTATGAATTGGAAACAAGATTAAAAGAAGAAACAGCTGTGTGTAATTGTCCATCCCCTGTGGAGATTAATATCACACATTACATGAAAAATCAGATTTTGAAATGAGGTTAACAGAAGAATGAACCAGAATAGGGAGTGAGCAATACCTCCTACATAGTACCATATTCACTGCCATGTTTTTACTGCCTTTTAGAGGCTATTCTGTCTTGAAAAATCACCCTCTGGAGGTCTGCAGAATTTGTTACCTTGCTACATTTAACACTTTTGCTAACGACAACAAATTGATTTTTATTTATCTGGCAGAGCAAACCTTGGTCTTTCCCCCTAATATTTAATCTTTTCAGTAATGTAAATAATGAGAGAGACACTTGCAGATCTGATTAACCTGCAAGTTCCTTTTTAAGCAATGAGCAATCGATACCAGTACCAACTCCATTAAACAACCGTTATCACTGCTTGAGTCAGTAGATGCAAGAACACAAGTGTATGCTTATTTTTATTATGATTCAACAGTAGTCTAGTTCTGAAATTAAAAAAGGAAGAAAAAAAGGAAATAATAAAAATCCAGATGCTGTAGACTTTAAAAATTCTTTATTAGCCCAGCCATACATTAGGTTAGAACATTTCCCCTCCTGACAACCCAAAGAACAGGTTTTGCTCTTAACATTGCACTTAAAATGTAAGACAGCTTTTTAGAAGTACATCTAAACATTTGTGAGAACATGGTGTTCTCATAAAGTGCTAAAATGTCATCCCCCATCAGATGAAACTCTTCTAATTGTCTATAGAATAGGAAGTGAAAACATACAATTGCTGACCTATCGATGTTTTAAACCTAATCTGAAAAGCAGTATTTCTGCATCACAGGTTATCTCAGTTTCCAAACTAGTGATTTCACAGCTGGAACTACAGGCAAGGAGGTAGTCCTTGAAACAGTTGGAATTCTTAATTATCAAAATTTTAATTGTAAATATTCTAGGTATACTATTAATGGACTTCTTAGAATAGCATTGCAAACCACAGCCAACCAATCATTCCTAACATTCTTTTAAACATTGATTTCTCTAATTAATTTGGGAAACAGCAGCTAAATTAGACTGATACTTCTTTTCAAATTAGTAAATGGCCACATAGCTTACAATTTTGGGCTATTCTTCAGTATATGATATTCTACTATTGTCATCTGAAAGGACACATCCAAGTGATGAAAATTATCTTCCTATAATGACAGTATCTTCTTATGGAAGCATTGTTCAGATAACATCCCTTAGAAGCTTTGGTAAAGAGAGTTTACATCTTGTGATACAGACTAGTGATGACTTGACTTGCTTTATTTACTTGTTTGAGATTTGCAGACTCATGGCAGAGTGGGCCTGCTATATATCTGGAAACTGACAGCTTATCACCTTGTGTAAAAAGATACAAAAATTTGTGTCACATGTCACAGCAGATGATACCAAGATAGGACACAGCCCCTTTGTCTCCTGGAGAACGTTATCATTAAACAGAGCAACTATACAGATATTGTTGGGATATCTCAGCTTGCAAAGAAAGCAGCTGTCTTGTGTCCCTGATGACTCAATTCAAAGGTGAGAGCTTCTGTGCTATTCATAGCACAGTGATGAGCTCCTTTGTTCTCTTAAAGCTACTGTATTTCCTGTCTTAGAAAACAAAACTGTAAATAGTTCATATCGTGCAGCTAGATGACAGCGCTCAAAACCGGTGAAACAAAATTCTTCCCAGTTCATACCCATGAAGCCTATTTGACTTACTCTGCTCACAAGAGCTTCAGTAGGTATCATTGAGATTCCCAGACTAGGGTGATGTTTAGGAACCAACAGAAATTTATACTGAAGTCCCAATATCCGCCTTTCTTTTGGCTATAGTCAGTAGACCATGCTTTTCTTTAGTATTTAGTTTAATTCCGTGGAAAAAATTACATCTTTTCCTACAGCATATAAATAAATAATTATCTAAATATGCCAAGATAGGCCAGATTCTTCTACATCATATATGCTCATCCCTGTGCAGTTATGTGCTGACTTTCCATCTGAGTACAAGCCTAAAAGCCTTTTGACTGTAGAACTCTTTAGGCTGAGAAGTGAATTGCAAAAGTGAAGACAGCAGATAGGCAAATATCCTCTGTCACCCTGCTCTGTCCCTTAAGTTTAACTCGCATCTTATTACTCCCATTCCATTTAACTGTATCCTATTGATTCCTATCCTTTATAAAACTTCATGCTTTAGTATCTGTATCAGTTGTTTACTGTTTGCAGTTTGAAAGAACTGTCTGTAATTGCTGTGCCAAGATAACACTGTCTTACCCATATTTTCTGAAGAAACATTTTAAAAATTACACAAAATATCAGCTTTTTTTGTCTCAGTTAACAGTCCATTGATCTTTAGCAGTAAAATGCATTAGAAGGTGGAGAGAACATACTAGGAGTTATGCAGCAAGATGTAGCAATGATATTAATCTACAAATGGTCAAACTGTGATTAAACAAATTCGAATGTTTAAGTAGTCCTTCGAAAAGTTAATAAAAGGAGTAGTTTTCTTAAGAAATAATTGTAACTTAATTATTTCCAAGAATGGTGTTAGCACTTGGTCACTTACTGCCTTTGAAACTGAGTAAATTCAAAGGGTTGTGTAGTAGGAGGACGCTTTTATAAGCAAGTTGAACTAAGAGAAGAAAAACGTACTCAGCTTCACATTAACTATGTAAATTTGGGTGATTATACAAGCCAGTTGTCTAGGCCTCTCAACATTCAGCGGGTCTGTCTTTGATAGACTGTTACTATTGCTTGCAATAGTCTTCATCCTCGATCCAATACAGAAAGTCCCAAAGCAGTATATATTGATTTAAATGAAATCTTTTCAGCAATTTGAATCAGAACAGTTCTGTTTCTCTGGTAATGAATACAAGGAGATTTTGGAAAAGGAGTTACAGCTGCTGCTTGATTGAATATTCAGGGGAACAACAAAAATGTAGTTACAGGAGGGACAAACTCATCTTCAGGTTAGTCCCTGTAAACTGAAGTTAATTTGAAAGTTTGAAAATAGCTCTGCGTAACTTGAGATCTTTGATCATTGTAAGATGCTCAGAGAAAGCAAACAGAACAATTAGGAAAACTTTTTTGCACTGTGATCCTTTGAATTTTCTGCACAGACATAGATTATGTCCATCTTGTTGAATGTGCCAAGAGGCTTTAGACTCACATTCAGAGAAGGCACAGGCAGAGGCCTGTCTTGTAAGTTGTTGCCCATTGCCTGATAGCAGAAATTGTTTACCCAGAAGAGAGAAGCATATTTATTTGTTGCTTATTTTGCCATACATTTCCTGTTACTACAAAGGGGAAGGGAAGAAATTTGTTTTAGATTTGACAGAAGACATTACAAATAATACACCTGTGCACAATGTTTGTGCAAAAGTGAAATTGTGATAAAGCTCTGTCCCTGAGGTCTCCTTTGCTCCTGTTGAAAGATCTATTTGTGGTTGATACAAGGGTGGCCCCGTGGCCATTTTCAGCCAAAACCAAAAGTCTGCAGCTCAGATTGAGGAATGATATTGAAGAACCTTGGACTAGTAGAAACACAGTATTTCCAGCCTCTATACCATGAA
Source organism: Illadopsis cleaveri (assembly GCA_013399915.1). Classification (NCBI taxonomy): domain Eukaryota; kingdom Metazoa; phylum Chordata; class Aves; order Passeriformes; family Timaliidae; genus Illadopsis; species Illadopsis cleaveri. Next base: position 464,333 of record VXBB01016578.1, read on the forward strand.
GCTGTGAAAGACTAAGTCAAAATCAAAATTATCAGGTCTTTTGTCTTACATGGAACTGGGAATCTAGACACCTTGTGATGAATTCAATATAATCCACTTAGGTCGGTTCACACTCAGTTCAGCTCACCTAGAAAGTATATTCTGATGTTTTCAAAATCCTACTTTTGCTCCACTTAAATAAATTGTTAGTTTGGAGAGGAAACAAAACATCATGGAGAAAAAACTACCCTTTTCATTATTTGGCTTGTTTGGAAATCTGTATTAAATTTTAAGAAACAAATTTGCATTAATTTCTAGACAAATAAAAACATTAGTTGTCCTCTGAAAAATTCTTTAGCTCACATTTACATATACAATACTCACCTACATGTAACTGTTTTTGAGCTTTCACCGTTTTTTTTTTCTCTCCTCACTTCTAATCAGAGAGATGCTTTAAAACACTCTGATGAGTTAGATTAGCCTTTTGATAATAACTTTGTCGGTCTGCAGCACCAACTGGGACTTCCCCTGGCTTCAGGGAAGTTGCTAGGCTACTATCTTAAAGAGACAACTCACTTGATTAATTGCAAATACAGATTGCTTTATGAAAAAGTTAATACATTTATAACAACAAAGTCTGAGGAAATAGCAGACTGATTATCAGAACTTGCAGTATTCCCTGAATACAGGATTAAGGAACAAAAGTGCAGCTTTCAATGACACTTGCAAGTCTGAGCTAACTCCATTCCTGCTTTCAGTGGTGTGGTATTACCGTGCTACTGGTAAATCACCATTTCATGAAAATCACAAAACATTTGTTTCTAGTGTGGGATATCCAAAATAAATATTACCTCACTTTGTCCTAATGTAACTGGCAAAGAACTGCTGTAATATTTTAGGGTCCCTTTAACCCAAATATGCCTTGAAGGAGAGTATATGTCTGGTATGTGTTTGCACTGAATGTCATTCTGCTGATACTTTGCTTTTTCATTAAATATCTTATTACTTGAAATTCTTCAAAGGGCTAAGCAGCTTTTATTCCTCAGATCATGCAGTGATTTTATGAATAAATGTAATATGGTAATACAGATGATAATTAAAAATATACATTTTAAAAAAATGTGAGCACCTGTTTTCTTATGAATAAACCTTTCAGAAATTATTTTAATTTCCGTTAAATTTGTTGACAAAAACTGGAAAATAAAGTCTTTGAAATTTTCTTTGCCTTTTTTTAAGCTCTTTTTTTTGTTTCTAAAGAAACCCAATGAAGCACCCAAACTCTCTTTGATGTTTCATTATTGCTTAGAAATCTAAGAACATTTTAAAAATACTTACTGGATTTTTAAAAGCTACTTAAGGCAAATCAAATATTTTCAAACAGCTTTACATGTAAATTTTTATATAAGCAGCAGACATCTGCTCAACGTGCTTCTGATTCTTCTGAAAGCTTCATTAATAACTTGTTTTCCCTTAGAACTCCAAATAGAATGCTCATGTATGATTTGGAAGCAGTTTAGCTTGTTTTTTTGTGGTTACAGGAATGTGAATTCATTCAACTTTCATTGGTAGATAGTGCCTGGTTTAACCAGGTGTTAAGAAATGAGCAACCTGCAATGAACTGAAAGAGCAGGTGAGGGAGTAACAGCACAGCACAAAGCTTCAGTGGATGAGCTACAGAGTAGAAAACATTGAAAAAGCTCTGAAAAGAATATGACTTTCAAACTCACACCTATGGAGCCTGAAATCGTTGATAGAATACAGACACTGTGAAAAGCCTTTCTGTTTGATATGCAGTGCAAGGCTGACTTGAGGATTTCTCTAAGTTCTGTGTGTTTATATGTGTTGGGAGTAGATGGTGGGGCACCAACGAACTCCAGTGTATTAATAGTCTTTATGTGAAAGACAAGGAGTTAAGATGTGGATCCTCTTCTGGTGCTGAAAGATAGTGGGGAGAATGCAAGGTCTTGTGTTGCTGGTTACTTTAGATCATTTGTGAGAGACACATCATCTTTATTTGTGGTAGTATTCCACAGCCCTTTCACTCTCAAACAAAACTGGAGGAAGTTTCTGCACAATCTGTAAAGGCTGAGAAATGTAGCATAGTTTGGGGGCCATCTTGCTTAGCTTTTTACTGAAATTTTCCTCAGAATGAAATATATTGTCACAGTCCTAAGATAGAGCTGAGGACTGTCTGTAAAAAAGAGTGTTACATAATTCAGTAAGGCAAAGGATGCCAGTGGTGGAACAGAAGGACTCTACTCCTGTTTGGGCCTTAGGAATATGAAGATGTTTGAGAGTCATAGCACTTAAGATCTGTGGATTTGACTGATAAATAACAAAGAAAAATTTTGTTGAGGGACTGTTGAAGGATTAAGATCAGTTTAGGATATAAAGACGCATACATGTTGGCAAAGTCCTAAAACAGGTCTAATAAGAGACCAAGTATTTTGTATAAAAACTACAAATAAATTCTAGGTGATTCTTTTTCAAAAATATTTTTTTCTTTTAAAAGTTAGAATTCACTGATACAGAAAAAAAAAATTGGATTGATAATTATTACTTTGGGTAGGTGAAGGGAGGAATTATTTTCTGGTTTTTGAGGTATATTTTCATACCATACTGAATTAACTTTTTTTTAAATGGGACTTTAAAATCTATCTTCTGCTATTCATGTAATAAGATTCAGAAAACTTACAGGGCCATAATAATTTGGTTTCTACATGTAGAAAACAGGTGCTTGCATGTAATTACCAGAGTAACCCTGTTGTAAGCTACAACAAGATGCACCTGTAGCACTTCTATTTACTGGCTGAATAGACAGTACCACAAAATTTTTCTTCAGACTGCTAAACATAATGTTACACAATAAGAATCCTCTTGCTGTTAATATCTTTTTAGTCTTCTATTTCCAAATATTATTTTTCCTTTAAATTTTAATGAATTTCCCAAATTTTATTTAATTTTTTTAAATGAATTGACAGGTTTGGTTTTTTAAAATTTTTCTTTTAATGGCTCCACTATTCTTGTTTAGAATTTAAAAGGAAAAGTGTTTGATTCAGAACTGAAAACCATTTACCAGACTCCATTTCAGCCCTTTTCATGCTCTAAGATGTGTACTGGCTATTCTTTAAAATTATCTCTGTCCTTTATAAATAAGAAGGAAAAATCATAGAGGTAAAGGTAATTTTTAGCACTTCTAGTCTTTCAGCTGCTGTTTCTGGAATTCTTGAGTCAATGGCCAACTGATAGCTTTGGTGAATATTACAAGTTGTAATGAAAATGTAGATGATTTAAGTCAGAAAAACAATTCCCGAGTTCAGAAAATAGCATTATTTCTGGTATTTCTGCAACTGGATTTTCAAGTTACTGGTATTTTAGTATGTTGAGCTGCACTTGTAAATGGCTTGCAGAGGCAAGTTTTGGATCCCTACTGAAAATAGTACAACTAAGATCTGTTACAGAGTGACAGCATGAATTTCCTAAGCTTGAGTACTAAGAAAGAAAAAGAATAAGGTGACAAAGCTCTAAACTAATGAGCTCTAAACTAAAGCTCTAAATACAAATTTTGAGTAATGGATTTTTGTTCCATTCTGAGTGTATGGAAAGCCAAATATTAAAAAAGGTGGTCAAGCCACAGAAATCTTTTTAATGGGCATTCTCCAAAAACCTGTGAGAAACATGGATCTGAAGTGGTAGAGCTAATGCTCATTCAGCACAAGGGGCTGGTGACATCTTTAATATTGCTATGTTTGTTTTTGTATTCCAATCTGTGGTGTTAAGAGAGTTTAACTTGGACAAACCTCATCCAATTTTTGAAGCTCCATCTAACTTTCAAGCTTGGAGAGGAAGAACTGGACCAGATGACCCTATGGGGTTTATTCCCATTGAATGATCCATGTTTTTTCCATGGATTTTTGATTATGAATTCAGATACATAATTTAACATGGTTTTTCCTACTGTTTGCTTGCAACTGTGGTATCTTATTTACCACCATTTTCGTGTCACAAATAGTCAGATGTTTTCCATGTATACATACAAATACAAGCAGACATGAACACAGATCCATACATATGCATATATTACAAAGTGCCTTTATATCTTGATTCAAATCAAGAACAAAAAAAATTATCTCTGTAAAAATTTTCAAGTGTGTCAAAACATTCTTGGATTTCATATTCTGAAAACTGAAAATTTGGTTGTGAATTTCATAATTTCATAATGGTAACACAAGAAAGTACAAAAATTTTCAAGAAACTCCAAAATATTAATCTTCCAGTGTTAGGAGACAGTGAGACAGATGAAAGGACAGAACAGCAGTTTTGCCATCATCTCCAGTCTGTAGAAACATATAAACAAAAAATGCTTCTGTCATACTGTGTCACAACATAGCTAGTGCTCACTTTGTCCTTTTTTTCATCTTTGTTTACTGAGCTGCAATCAGTATAGCAGCATTAAACAAGCCCTAAGAAAAACATCAAAGTGTACCTTTACTGTAAGGAAAAAATACAGGACTCGTCAAAAATCCATGAAGTGTAAAGAAATGCCACCAATCCATGTCCAGCCAACCAGCACTGGCAGTTTCTAGCTTGCAAATGTACAGCTGTAACAACTGTTAAAGTCTAAAGGACTGTATCATCAGTTGGCATAAATCAGTGTAACCTCACCAAAGTCAAATTTTAATGAGAGTAGAAAGGACTAGCTGTTCCCCTGAATACTGAGATATATTGCCAGTATCCTGCTTATTTTTCTGCATACTTGTCACACAGAAAAAAAAAGCCACAGTAAAAATTGTAGCATGTCAGATTACTTGCTTCAGTCTGAACCCCAAATGAATATATATTGCAATCTTCCTGAACTGATGCTTATATTCTTTATATACCCTGCCAGTATTTCATCCTTGTTCAAGTATTTGGAATTTCGCACAAATGCATTTATTGTCACTGCAGAATAGCCACTGTAAGTGAGAGATTTAAATAATGTGCCCACCAAATAAATAAGTAAAAAACTTATCTGCTTCACTGCTGCTAAAAAAACATATCAAGTCAATTTACTCTGTCCATTCAGGAGTCTCAAGGTATCAAACCTGCAGTTTCAGTGCTGGTTTCACTGTTAGGCTGAAAAGTTGGCAGCTGCTGCAGTGAGGGAAAGATGCTTTCCCTATTCTGAGCAGTTGCAGTGAATACTTCCTGCTGAATTTCTTTGAAGACAGGGCAGAAAACCATATTTTTCATCACTTCAACAAAAAATAATCTTTTTACATTCTTTTGCATGAATTGTGTTTCTACCTTGTTAGATAATTCTTAAATGAAAAAAGATGTCCCTTTTTTCTGTTTTTCAGATTGCACAAAAAAATTGAAAAATATATGTTTTATCTGAAAGACGAATAGCAAACCTGAGGCCTGCCAACAAAATAGTGGGGTATCAGTGTTCATGACATTTTTAGTTATAATTCTTTCATAGGTGTATGTTATCTGCAGTATAATTATTCTGTAAATAGAATATAACTCTAATCTCATGTCTCTGATAACATCACCATCTGATGCAACTTGAAGTGCAAAGTAACATATTAATTATTTTGGCTACTCCATTGTTACAGGATGGCTTTAAGGATGCTGTCACACAAACTATATAATTACTGAAATTTAGCTGAAATTATTCTCCTTCATATTGAAAACCTTGTTTAAAATATTTTAACTGCATTTCTTTATCTTTACTTCATGCTAATTAGACTTACAACTAAAGAATTTTAACATTAAGCATATATTTAGATGGTATTTTCAGCTCTTGTGCAATTTTTTTCTATCAAGTATAAGCAGAATGTGGAAGAAGACGTTAACCTCAACTCCACTAGGGGGGATGAAGCATGATAAAGTCATTTGATGTGATTTGCATTTAGAAAACAAATCTTTCTCGTCCAACAATTCAGCATTAAGGAACAGGACAAGAAACAGCAAAAAGTGTCTGCAGACTCCAGCTCATTAATTCAAGGATTACTTAGGTTATTAATGATCTTTTTTGATGTTTAAACCATTAACACCCATTGGCTATGTTTCAAATTGTGGCTTTATGACGTTACTTACATTGAATCACCAATGAAGGTGAAATCTGCCAAGAAGAAAACACCAGCTTCTATTTATTGTCGGAAATAAGAGCAACAACAACAAAATATGTTAAGGCAGCCTCAGAACTGATAGCCATCTTTACTATTATACCTCACGGCCTCCTTAAGCCATATGCTAAAAGTTCATTCTCTGATGAGCCTTTGAGCTGTCAGTCTGTCTTCCTAGCTTTTCTCTCTTTTTCTCTTCAGCAGAAATGGCTGTTTGCTGGAAATTGTTTTATATCTTGCCTGACCATTTGACTGCAGGGCATAGTTAGTTCTCATGTCTTTTATTAGAATGACAGTGGACACAGCAGGCAAACTAGGCCAATTAAGTGGCCACTACCATTAAGATTAACCCTTTTAAAAGTCTAAGCATTATGTATTAGAACATATTTGGTTCTAGCATTACTTGATCAGTACCTCAGGGCAAAAAAGTGCAATTTAATCACCAATTTTCCACTCTTTCCCTCTGAATAAGGGTGAGGTCAAGTGTGTTTTGAAGGGCACAGTCCTTGGCTTGTGGGTCAATCACCCATCTATGTCACATCAACAGGAGAAAGTTAAAAAAGCTCCTGATTTGGCTGCCACAGTGCAGTTTATTAACCATAACTTTCTTCTGAAAAGTCTGATGTTGCTTTATACTGACATAAGTCTTCTAAATGTTCATAGCTTTGGGATAAATTTTCACAATTTTAAATATGCGTCTGAATATCCAAACCTTTTCTCCCTTAATTCATCTTGCTAATAGTCCTGCATTGGGAATAATATGTTCATTTTTCATTTTCTGCCCTTGTCATGTGCCACTTCATTTGGACAAAAAAGCATGGCAGGGTTAGTATTCCTGTGTCTGTATTTCTCTAGATGGTGCTCTGTGCCATACTCTTTAATTCTTATTATCCTTGCTTGCTAATCTGATTTCATGCAGAAGGAAGAAGTTAACCCTCTGGTGAGTTCCCACTGGTACCTTAGTACTTCCACAGCTGATGAACTTCTGTTCATTCCAATATGATTAGCAAGAAATGTTGGAAGGAGAGACTCACTTGTAGTGTCATTTGCTGCAATAGAGCAAAGAGATTTAGTAGGATGGGTTTCCTCTGCACTGTGTCTGTGATTGGGTTCCCTGGCTGCACGGTAGGATCAGGAGCTTCTGAAATAATTAACTATTTTCTGCCCTTCCTTCTTCCCCCTGCCAACAGCATCTTTATTTGCTGGTTTTTTTCAGGTTTTATATTCCTCAAGTAAGTCATGCTTCTTTAATGAAGCTACACTTCAGCCATATTTTTGATTGTAGCATTATTAGTTTTGAGATTCAGATCAGTTATAACAGTCATTTGAGCATCTAAGTATCTTTGCTAGTGATGATATAAATAACCTTTAATTTTGCATATCTCTTCTCCTTGTTAGGCAGTTTTCTTAACTCTGAATCATGTGATCATGCAGCAAATGTCAAGTTGAGAACTAATATGCTATGAAAATAAAAGAAGTTGAACAAAGAAAAATAACGTTCAATGAATTTTCAGGTAAAACTATGGTGTTCAACTACTTCCTTTGACACATGCCTGTTTTTTGTAGTGATCAATTACAACTCTTTATTCCTGTTTGTTTCAAATGCATTATTGTGCAGGTGAACAGAGTGCCTGTGTGTCTTCTGTTCTCTGAATCTATTCCACAATCGAATGGTATGACAAGAACCATGGTGTGGGGGAGCTCAGCACACTCATCTCCAGGTGAGCCTCAATGTGTCAGAGGCATTTTTACCTTTTTACATCTGCTATCCCCACTTGGATCTCCCTATCTTAGGACATGTCAGACAGCACAATGAACTCAACAACAGAACAGAGAACTTGCTGACTACCTGAGAATGAACTGACTGTTATCTAAACTTGTGAATGTAATTTCTAGCTCTCTTTCCTCTGTTATGAAGTTAAGACTGCTGGGTTATAGATAGGAACATACTTGTAAGCATGGGTCCCATGTTGGCTAAAGTGTTCTGTTGGGGAGAGCAACTCTCAGGATATGGCCATTTTAGCAACATTTTTCAATGATAGATCTTCCAGGAAATAATTTCTGTTTGTTTTATTATTTATACTTCAATAATATACCCTATGCAAAGTCTGATTTATACAGGATGATTTTCACAGTTGCTAGTTAGCAATGTATGCAAACAAAAAGTTCCAGATAGCTGTTTATAAGCATTCCTGATACAGTAAGTAAACCAAATGAAGAGACCATCTTTATACAGCTTACTTAAATCCTTAAACAATTTTCCGTGCAAGATTTGCAACAGCTGTAGGCACATGAAATATTTTCCATTACCTTTGGGTAAAATAAATGTGCCTGCCACTTTTTTTCCTGACACCATAGCACAGTTGTTTGTACAACAGTGATACCATGGAGAAGGAATTGGTCTTCTGAGTACCACCCAGTTTCATAGCAGATTTAGAAGATGTGGTACTAGAATTGTCAATGTGATGATTTGGGTACAGACACATTGCAGAACTTAGTCAGCTTGTGCTGGTCCTAGCAAAAAAGAATAGCTGTGTGAGTCAGTGTTTTGAAAGCAGTGGATCTGTATTTAGTTTCTTTTCATCTACAGAAGAAAGATATTAAAAAAGGAAATTTATTATGAAGTGTATCATTCTGATCTGTAGTTAATTCCTTTCGTTCACAGGAACAAGTTGCTACAAAAAGCCATTTATTAGTGAGAATGTCAATCTGCTTATGTGAGTTTGCAAGAGAAAGAATATACTGAGACCTGGCCAGGAACAGCGAAGAAAAGAATGGTGTCAATGTGAGTTGAGCACTCAGTTGTGCTTGTTACAGGTGCATTTTCTAAGATATAAATCAGGTCAAGGAAGCTTCAGCTGAAACATGTTTGCTGAATGAGTGCAGTGAAAGGATGTAAAGAGAGAGAAATAAAGAGCAACCCACACTTCTATAAATGTGAACTATAAGCCATGTAAATAGCATAACTCCCACTGAGAATGTGACAAGTCTTTCAGCCACTTGCTTTTATTTTTAAGCTTTGCAAAGCCCCAGCTATCAGTGCTAGAGCTAGTTCTTTGCAGAAATTTTATGAGAATTCACACACATATTTCAGAAGCTAATAAAATGAAATTTCATTATTATTCATCAATTGTATGTACCACTAACAGTTTAGAATCCACTGTAATTTGTGTCCTATGCACTAAACATTGCAGCAGCAGGGTTTGAAATTAGTGCCATTAGGTGGCTTGCCTTGATATGTGTGTGGTAAGAAGCAGCCTTTCATTGAGGGTAAAAAAGTGTATTATTTATTAAACTAAGTGCCTTTTTACTGTTGCTTTTTAAAGCTGTGTCACTGCTGTTAAGCAGCTCAAATTTGTTGGCACCAACCATGTGCAAACTTAGAAAATACCCTTTCTAATGCAATTTCCTCAGTTCAGAAACTGGGAGGATTTTTTTTCAGTTTTTATTTTTATACCTGTTGGCTCCTGTCTCATCCTTTCCATCTAGTTGCTTTTGAATGCAGAAAATGACCAGGGAAAAAGTTTTCTCATGAAAAAGATAAAGTTTCCTGTCTTTTCTGCATGGTGCAGAGGTCATGATGGGAGATCAAAGACAGGAAGCAGCTTATCATTTTTTTAGCAGGTACAGGGGCTCAGAGCTTTGTTACACTCTACCAGAAACCATTAGAGAACTGTAATAAGCTAGGAGCACCAGCGTGGGGCTTGATTTTAGGCTGGCAATGAGGTGTAGTTTTGTTCAGGAATAGACAGGAAGAATGCGCTGGCACCTGTTTGGAATATACATGTGTGTTTTCATACATACATCTGAGTCCACGTGGATCTCCCTTTTGACATTTGATTCAACACAGAATAAACAATGTAAAAGTTTTGTTGATCTTCACCCCTTGCAGGCCCCCACATCTGTCAAATACAGCAGATCAAAAGATAGCTTTCTCTTTTTTTCTCATGATGCCTAGCTACTTTGTGCCTCATATGAGATGCAGCACTGACCTGGCCTCTGGTTCCTAAAGTTATGGGGGTAAAATAACTTTAAAGTTGTTTTTCATTAAAAGATTAGTATTTCCTTTCACATTTTCTTGACCTCACTCAGGAAAGAGATTCTTGTGAGTCATAAAATAAAACTACAAATAGTAAAGATTTTCTTATAATAGATTCAATAGGAATTTATAGTAATTATTATTAATACCAATTAAATGCCTATGGTGTCCTGTTATTTTCCTCTACAATTCATATAATTGGATTTTTTTCTCTGAAAATGTTACCCCTCTACTGTGGACACCTTTTTGGAAATTGTTATGCAAATCCAAATCCTGCAGACTTCAGAGGGAATCTGTGACAAAAGGGAGACAGGCACAGATACCTCCACACAGGCACTTCTTTTGATTAAGGTTCTCTGCTTTAAAACAGGGTTTAATCAAGGATAGAAAAACCAGAGGAAAACTGCTTTCCAGGTGTGCCTTCTTGTGCAGATGGTGTGCTGCCAAAGAGAATCAGAAGAGACTTAATTACAAGAATGATCAGCAGAGTCAGACAGAATGAGAAATTGTGCGCTCTGATGGAAGTTGTTCATTACAAAACAACAGCACTGCTTGGCACGTAGGGAAGGACGAAGCCACTTCTGATGGATGACAAAGGCTTTTTGAAGTCTGCTGAGACTGAGTAATCCATGCTATAATGTTTGAAGCATTTGAGGAGGTGACGATCGCTTGTCCTTTCTCTGGACAAGTCCAAACCTGCAGGGGAACCCCTGCTGATTACTTTCCTGGGCAAATGGACAGGTAATATCCCTTGTCAATCTGTTCCTGACGGCCTTTAAAATGTTTCAAGGAGTGGCATGAGTTCAATGCAATGCTCATGTCTGTTTTGCAGAGAGAGGGAGTGTTGATCCTGTATGAATGAAGTCTACTGGCTAAGACAGATCTGAGGCCCTGCCGTGATGCCTGCTGTCGCCACAAGTATGTGGGCATGGTCTCTGAAATTTTGCAGTCTAAGTAACTTTTTGCAACTGCTTTTTGAGGTAGTTGAACACACCTTACCATGTACCTATACCTAAAATGTCAAATGTTTGGACTAGGCAAAAGGTAGAGGCAGATGTGTGTCCTGGGTTGGCGCTGCCTCGTATCCCAATCGTGCCNTGGAATCCCATCTCATCAGCAAAGTAATGTATCATTTAACTTTGATATTCACTCCTGGTTTTCTCAGGCAATGATGGTTAAACTATGATTTTTGCAACTGACTATTTGTGACTGCACCCACAAAGAATCCCAGTAGGACTCCATTCAAGTACAGCATCTGGCCAAAGGGAGCTGCAGGCAGAACAGCCTCATTAGTATGTGCTGGGAGATAAGCCCTGTCTTACTACCTGTCTTGTCTACTCTGGGACATGTAATCAGTGGTCCATAAACAGTAATGCATTTGTCAAGGTACTTTTGATGAAACAAATTGTACACTCTGTTATTTGAAATGAGATCAAAGCTCTTCCTCCATGGCCTTGGGACTGGCATAAGGTTCTGCACTGGCATTGCAGTTGCATGCCTAGTTTAGTGACAAAAAGCCCAAATCTTCATTCAGCTCTCCAGAAAATAGTAATGCTGGTTTCTCCTTGGATAACATTTTATTTCTGTTTTTTTCCAGAGGGTTCTACAGGCACTACTGAACTAATTTTAGCAACACCATGGAATGCAGAGAGGCCTAATGCTCTGTAAGCTAGGGATAGATTGTCAGTGACTTTAATGAGCTTTGGATTTGGCCTAGATGAATATGGCCTAGAAAAGAAAAACAGCCCTTCCAGCAAGCAAGTGGCAAAGTTGGGATTTAAATGCCAGTGAGTCTAAGGAATAGCATCCTACTTAGCTCCCCAAAATGGACCCTGACAACATTCTGAGGCAGTAGGTTGAAGAAAAGAGATTAAAATGTTCCAATAAATCTCAGAGAAAAATGGCAAGCAAGAGGAGAAAGGTGGTAGAGAAAACGTCCATCTGTAGAGTGAAAGAGGATAAGCTTATCTCTTGTCTCATCAGCAGTTTAGTCTTCTCTCCCTTCCCATGCCTTTCTCTGGGCTATTTATTTCAATAAGTTTTGTTTTTCCAGACTTCCCGGTACAGGTTCTTTTGTCTTTCTGTCTGCTGGCAATCGGCAGGACATACAGCTTATGGCAATAGTCTCTATGAGAAGTAAGCCAATAGGACACATAAAAATACAAGGAACTCACAGCATTTTTCAAACATTAGTTAATTAAGTATTGAAATGCCTTTGTTAAAAAGGCAAGACTTATTAGACACCTTTTCTGGGAAAAGGGAATGAGTAAAGCCAACTTTATCTAAAGTGTTAATATCTTTTTTATTATTTGCATGTGTAGTATATAGTTATATGACATGGGTGGGCTGCCTGTATCGCTGGCTCGGTGAGCCCCAGCACAGCGACAGATACGGTGGTTCTTGGCTGACCAGCAGCGTAAGCGTGTGACAGTGGGAAGAAGAAAGGAGGGACTTCCCAGAGGTACAACAGCAAGGGGTTTATTGGGGACCCCTGGGGGGGATCCTTCCCTCAGTGTGTCTGCCTCGTGCAAAGACCTTAAGCCCCGGGGAACAATAGGTTTTAAAGGGAGGTTTGAACATAGGAATGTTTATGATAGTAAACCAATAAGAAAATCTCAGGGTACAGCTAATAACAAAACAAACATACACAACAACTATTCAGGGGAAAAATAGGAGGGGAAAGCCTGGGTTTTGCCCAATCATTCGACGCTCTGCCTAGAACTTTCTGGACTCAGGGAGAGGTCCCGAAGTGATTGACAAGACTAGGAGGTTATTAAAATATGATTGACATGTAACAGGTGTTGAGGCATGTAACAGGAGTCCAGACAAAACAAAGGATTGACTGCAGCAGGTGCTGGGGTGAACTGAAGGACAGTAACTGAACTAAAGGGATATGAAGCAGGGAAAAACCCATTCTGAAATATATAACAAAATGAAAAATCCCAAACCCACACCACCACAGTTATAGAAGTATAAGTGGGCTGAATTTCATACATCTGCATGCAGATCATTGTGCAAACAACATGCAACTATGGCATGCAGAATTCAAATCCTCTTCTGAGACCACTTGAAATGCATACCCTTGGGCAGATCAGTAAGTCAGAAATAGAGTCAAAAATGTGAATGCTTCAGCCTACTTCCACCAAGAAAGATGACAATGAGTGAAATTAAACCCAGTGGGGTAAACTCAGTATTGATATCAGGCAAGTAAGTTGGAAGGCATCAAGCGAAATTAGGAAGGTGTCAAAACACCATTGCTTTAGTTTAATCCCAATTTGGATATTTAGGAAACCAGACATATAATCTCTATCTCAGCAGGAGAACTAAATGGTTACATTTTTTTCTTTCTGCTACTGCCTGGCTTTTTTTTTTTCCCCAGACACAATAACTATTTTAGGGAACTTCACACTGTGACAAGGCCTGTGTTATGTAAGTGAAATGAAGACACTCAAGACTGAATTAACAGATGATTACGAGCCAGGACAGTTTTGGAAAAAAATGGTGGGGTGATTTTTAGAAGCACCTAAAACTTACTTTGCAATGTTGACATGAGCACAGACTTGTTTCCTTGTTTATTTGTCTAAATGGACACCTGCTGGACAGCTCAGTTTATTTCCTAACATTAGCCTTTTTCGCCTAGTAAGTTTGTTCACTCACTCCTGTAAAGACCTCTTCTGTAAAAGATAAAAGGCCAGATCTGAAGTTACATGTTAGGGATAAAGTGTACATTGCAGGCAAGAAACTTCCTATGTGGAGACATAGTCATAGATGGTATTTTAAGAATGGTTTAACAGCCAACATGTAGTATACACCCAATATTACATAAGAAACAACCCAGCATGCACAAGACCTCTGCATAGAAGACCAGTACCTGCAGCAAACCTGCAGGGGCCAATCTATTTCAAAGAAATGGGAAGTGTAAAGGAAGAGAACAGAAGGTGAGAATACCCTTTTCATAGTGAGGGAAAGGTCCACCTGCTTGAGGCCATGGTTAGTATAAATCTTATGGGGAAGGAATGGCAGTCTACGTGGACATCTTATAAAACTGGAGAAAAAGCCAGTGGTTCGGATAGGAGGTAAAAGAAAAATCCTTAGACTAAACTGCAGGATCTCAGATTTCTGTAGGCCACAAACATCTTGTATATCATTTGATGACTTAAGTTTTAGCTTTCATATTATCCAGATTCTGTACTGCATTAGCATATAGCTCTGAACTCCATATAAAGTGTTAGCAAGCTCTCCTTACAGTTTAGTCAGACAAAACAATCCTTTTCCAGCCCAAGAACCAAGGGCACCATTGCAGCTTCAGGCCCAAAAGTATAAACAACAACAAATTGAGGAGAGTGATCTCGAGGATGGGACTTCATAACCTGAACCTGTAATTGGATAATGAGCCCCATTATGTAAATGGACCAAACCTTATAAAAGTGTGAAAACTCATGACCTGGCATCCATCTCTGGTGGAGCGGTGGCTGGGCTCTTGTACTGCCCAAGGTGCATCCTTTGAAAGCCTTTTAATAAATACCTACTTTTTTCCTTTAACTCTGTCTAGCTTCTGTTCCAGGTAGCCTCTCCAGGCATCACAATGGCCACGTCTTTGCACAAGTTGGTGTTGGACAAGATGCTCTCTGCCAATTATTCATCTGTTTTAACTATATATATGTGTCAAAATTCTGTGGTCCAGCAACTATGAAAGAATCTCAGTATTTCAGATGAGGCCACTCTGCTTTATGTCTTATTCTGTATTTAGGGAAGATGATGAGTATCATCCCTTTTAAATCCTTACTTTCCCATTTGAGTAAGAAGCCAATTTTCCTCCTGCACTACGAAATAGTTCTTTAGATTTTTACAGTTTCCCAAACCCTCAGTGGTGTGGTGGAATCTAATAATTCTACTTATGATGAAAGGCCACAGTTGTTCCCAGAAGTAACTGCCTACCTGCTCTAAGGGATGCAAAGCCTTCCAAATCTCAGATTTTCTCTTCTCAAGGAGGAAAGATAATTAAAGTTAGAACACAAACTCTGTTTCTGGAATTTACAGTTTATTTAGGAACATGTACCATTACTATGAAGCAGAAAACACTTCAGTGAAATGATGCACCAAGGACTTGCACTGCTATGCAAGATCAGTATCATACATGTGATTCTGCATGCAAATAAAGAGCAACACAATTATAAGCTAATTGGGAAAGTCAGAATTAATAAATGAATTTGCTACAAGTAGCAAAGCAACACATTGCATAATTGATTTCAGTACATTTTTACTCTTTTTGTGTGCATATTTGATTTTTGCATATTGGCCTGGAGACTAATCCTCTGTATCAACCTGTTAAGTTTCAGTTTTTAAAGTTCAGATGCTTCCTGCATACACTGAGCACATAACCCCTTCATGTTGAGCATTTTTAATCCTTGCATAGGTAAAGGAAATGAGCTGATTTTGCTCACAAAAAATAAAATAAATTAAAAATATTTGCCTTTGGGTGTAGAAAATCTGAGTAAAAAAGCAGAACTTTCCATCTAGGTATATATATATGTTATATATATATATATGTGTGTGAAAATACAGAATTTTAATAAGAATGTTAATATACTACAGCCCAATTGTGAAATTGAAATATAAACTTTTGTATCAGATATTTATATTTCAATTTCGTGATGGAATACCCTCAAACTGCAACCCATTTTTTATTAGCAAGGTTTATGGTTGGCAAACAACTGACAATCCTCAAGTCTCTGCCCAGAAATACTTAACATCTTCCTTAGATATTTGCCTTATTTCTCCAGTCATAATTTTTGAATCTTCACAAGAAGAAAGGAAATCATTATTAAGGAGAGGAGTTTGGTAACACAACTCAGAAATGCATCACTAGGAACTATGTTAATGCATTCTCTTGACAGTGACTTTGGTAACAGTCTGGTAACGTGGTTCTCAGCCTACTGGTGTTATCCAGCTTAGCAAGTTTATTATCCGCATTGCTTTTCCTTATCCTGTTTTGCTGGCTGTGAGAGTGAGCTGTGAAGGTAGGCAGGCCTGTGCACCATCTGTTCCAAGTGTTTCTTGGTCAATTTCAGAGGCTCCATTGTTTGACCTAGCCAGGGTGATTTGAACTTTATTTTACAGGCTGGTACATTCTAACTTGCTCCTCATTTTTTCCTACTGCTGTCAACTGCAGCTGAAAAAACCCCCTTTCATATGTGTTGTCTTGTATAAAAGAGTACAGAGGAAGAATAGTAACCCACAATTTCTATATCGTTTCCAAACTTAAGACATTACCTAAAAATAGGCTTGCTTTTCAATCCTCTTCAATCTTCTTACAACCTGTTTGTTTCAAATCACTGCTATTCCAAGTGTTCTTGGTCGTAATGACTTAACACCAGCTGGCAGCTAAGTATTATGCAGTCACTGTCTCATTGTCCACCTCTCTGGGATGTGGAGGAGAATTGGATTAAAAAAACCCCAGATAAGAACGGTTTAATAATTGAGATAAAGTAATATATAATAATAAAAATAAATATAATAAAAAGGAAGGCAACAAAAAGAGAGAAAAAAAGCCCAAGAAAGACAATTGAGGCAAAATGCAACTCCTCATCACTTGCCGACCAATGCTCAGCCTGCTCAGAATCAGTCTCTCACAGCCAGCTGCCCCCAGTTAATATGCTGGACATGATACTTTCTGTTATGGAATACCCCTAATGGTCAGTTTGGGACACATGTACAGGCAGTGATCCCTCTCAGGTTCTTGTGCACCTGCTTTGGGCAGCACATGGGAAACTGAAAAGTCCTTGACTAGCAACAAAAAAATCCACAAAATACAGCACTGTACCACTTACTAGAAAGAAAAGGAGCTCTATCCCAGCTGAAATCAGGACATGAGTAGAGACTGCATGAAGGTGTAACTGGAGATACTGCTTTTTAAAAATGGAGATGGACATGTCTTTTTCTCAAGAAGCTCTGTGCTTTGGAGCTTCTGAAGAATGGTGTGAAGTAATTAAAGCATCAATTTTTCTTTTGATTTGTCTGAACAATAGGTTTATCATCTTTTAGTGATTCAATGGAAGGCTTACAAAGGGTTGGATTGGAACATGCAGAAAATGGATGTCTCACAGTCCACTTCTAAAAGAAAGATAAATAAAGAAGTATCTTCATGAAATGGATCCTCATTATACTAAAGTGTTTTATAGAAATACTGACATTTTCAGATCTCAGAATATTGTTGAGGACTCCAAGCATTACACAAAATATCCAAGACTTTATGGTGGTTATAATGAAATCAGGTAGTTCATAAACAGAGGGATTGTGAATATTGGTGGATCCATATTTTGCAGTTAGTACAGACACCTGTGCAATTTATTTGGGTTAAAGGAATGCACTGCCTATATGAAGTCATAACTTAAAGCTTTAGAGGTTAGTCAAAATTTAATTCTTTTTCTAAGTGTGATGGTATTAGCACACCAAACTGAATTATCCCATTTCCCATATGGTCATTAATGTAGTAATACGGGTGAAACTGATGCACAAAACCTTCCCAATAACTGTCTCTTTCTCTGGTGGTATTCTGTTGTTCCCATGCTCCTTAAGAAAAAGAAAATTTCATGATGAACAATCAGTACTTAAAGCTCTTCACCAGGAGAACTAGGTTAATTGCTAGGGGTTCGTCTTCCTCTTTGCCAGAATGAGAATGATGTTAATGGCAATAATTTCTTTCTACTGATTCTGGGGTCTGTTTGTATCTGTTTTTATACACATTCCAATATGCAGTACTCCTTATTCTGCAATTCCACATTACATCCATATTATTAATAATGATTAATCGTTAAGATCATCAATGTAATAACAACAATAATAACAAAAATAAGAATTAATATCTCATTTTTAAAAACCAGCAGTGGTCTAGAAGAAACATATGTATAAAGACCCACAGATACATCTTGCTCCTAACACTGTTTTTAGCAATATCTACAAGTTACAGCATTATTATTGGTGCATTATGAAAATTTCTCCAACATGCCACATTAATGCCTTGGTTTGGCAATGTACCTTCACATAATGACATGATGATTTCTGAAGAAATATGAAAATTGAAGAAATTTAAGAAGCCAGTATACTATTCTAGTTTTTAATCAATTAATATAATTCTTATTTTCAGGGTTGGGGATTTTGTTTTTGTTGTTTGTTGTTGCTGTTTGTTTTTTGGGAGTTTTTGACTCTGTTTTTTCTTAATCTTTTTAGTTTCTTTGGATTCTTTTAAGCTTTTTTTTCAGGGTTTTCTTCTTAACTAGGAAGATTCATTATGAAAACACATAGATATATAACAGCTTGCTTTCAATAGGATTTAGGCATTGCAGCTCTTTGCCCACAGGAGCCATAACTTTAAATAGAGTAGCAAATACACTGAGACTGAATTTTTAGTTGGTAACACTGAATATGTACCTTGTACTAAGTTCAGATTTTAAAGTATATATCCTCTTCTTGCACCTAAAAATATAGCCTGAGTGCATTAAGAATACTTCTGTCATTTGTCTGAGAATCTAGAGATTTTGCTGGAACAGTAACAGTAGCAAACAGCTCCTTTTCAAATTGTCATGTATTATTCACACCTTGCCTTAGGAAAGAATGGTGGTTTCTCAACAAATTAAAATGACAGATTTTTGCCCTAAAGTACTTAAAATCAAAATTTATGGGTCTGACTAGGCTATTTGGTGTCCGAAAATCCAGGACAAATTACCCCTTCACATGGCTCATCAGTTCTATGGGAAATGCTTTCTGGATACATGGGTATTTTTGAGCATGAACTGTACACAGGGCCTCTGCAACAGATCTAGTGCTTTTTCAATGGAAAGTCTGGAACTTTGCCTTGTCGTGCTTTAAAACAGAAGTTGTCTGTTGAAATTGAGTCAGAAGAATAGGAAGAAAGTCTGAAACAGGCATGGTTTATTGATATGCTGCTGAGTAAATGTATTTTAGCAGATTGTTTGCAAC
This sequence comes from Illadopsis cleaveri, assembly GCA_013399915.1. Lineage (NCBI taxonomy): Eukaryota > Metazoa > Chordata > Aves > Passeriformes > Timaliidae > Illadopsis > Illadopsis cleaveri. Next base: position 483,440 of record VXBB01016578.1, read on the forward strand.
ATAAGTTTGATAAATAAGTACTCAAGGAGTGTTTAATATGCATCACATTGCCTGTGTAAATGCTTCAGCTTGGGGGATGAACAAATAAGAGACCAGCCCTGCCAAGAAGGACTTGGAGGTGATGGTGGAGGAGAGGCTGGACATGACCCAGCAATGGTCACTTGCAGCCCAGAAAGCCAAACGTGTCCTGGACTGCATCCAAAGCAGTGCGGGCAGCAGGGCAAGGAGAGGATTCTGCCCCTCTGCTCTGCTCTGCTCTGCTCTGCTCTGCTCTGCTCAGACACCACCGGCAGTGCTGCATCCAGCTCTGGGGTTCCAGCACAGGAAGGACATCGATCTATCAGACTGAGTTCAGAGCAGGCCACCAAGCCGATCAGAGAGATAAAGCACGAGGAAAGGCTGAGAGAATTGGGACTGTTTAGCTTCGAAAAGAGAAGTCTTCAGGGTGACCTAATCATGGCCTTCCAGAACCTGAAGGAAGCCTACAAGAAAGATGGAGAGAGACCATTTACAAGGACATGTAGTGACAGGACAAGGGGGAATGTTTTCAGACTGAAAGTAAATTTAGATTAGATATTAGGAAAAAAAATATTTACTGCAAGGGTGAGGAGGCACTGAAACAGGTTATGCAAGGAAGTTTTGGATGCCTCATCCCAGAAAATGTTCAATACCAGGTTGGATGGATCTCTGAGCAACCTTCTAGTGGAAAGTGTTTCTGCTCACGACAAAGGGCTTCAAACAAGATAATCTTTAAAGTCTCTTCTAACCTGGGCCACTCTGTGATGCTACAATTTCTCCTAGCAAAGGTAAGCAAAAATATTTAATATTTGTGACCATTCTCTTGTTTTTTCTTGTCTCTTTCCAGTTCTGGAGCTTAAATGTGACATGGTTTTAGATGTTGCTCTGAGGAATGCACTTGCTGGTCTAGTTAGCCCAGTTGTGCTCTACAGTACAGGCAGGAAGATCTATGTATGCTCAGATGGTGCATCCAGTTTTCCCATCTTTGGAACAAGTACTTTGCCAAGGGACAGAGTTCTCATACCAAATATTTATAAATAAAAAATGTATCTTGGCCACTAAGACCACCCTGTTTAAAAGGTTTATTTAACTTTGCTTGCTTTTCATTTCACTGGCTTGCTGTCAAGCCCTCTGACTTGCAAATACCTTCATTATAAATTACTATGTATTATTCATTCAATGCCTGAGGAAAGAATAGTGCTATATAGACAAATTAAACTGACTTATTTGTGCCCCAAGGTGCTTACAATTTTTATAAGGCATAAAAGTATAAGGCATTGCATCAAAGGTGGGCACCTACATAATGGGAGATGAAACTACAAAAATTAGTGTTTTATGGTTGCCTGAAATATTTCCGATAAAAAAAGTCTGGAAAGACATTTTGAGTCCTCTGCAAACTCTCACACACTGAATAATGGGAACTGATGTGCTTTTATTCTGGTAATTAGCAAATTTTTACCTTTATTTTTGTGTTCATTGCATCAGTAAAATAAATACTCTGAAAAAAATAATGTACTTGTAAAGATAAATTTGTCTCTTGAATTCCAACACTCTCAAAAATTATCTCAGCTGATGCAGAAGACAGTGAGTTAAATCCTTGATAGAGGTCATCAGTAGGGAAGTAATACTAGGAGAGATTGTGCCTCTGATATTCCCACTGAAGTTCATATCTAACTCCAGTCAGTGTCACTAAAATGCTAAGACTAGCTGTCAAAAAACTTGAAACAACAGCCTCTATGTCAAAATACCTCGAGGCTTCCATCCTTCATTGCAACGCCAGTTAAGGAGGAAATTCACTAAATGGAACTGCAATTGTTTCCTAGTCCCAGTGCAGAGTAATTGAAAAGGCTTACATAACTAAATTTAAACACAAGCACTTTAATATTCCTGCCTACTGTAGTATCAGATTGGGGCAGTATATATGGAGCATTCACTTGAGAAGCCCTTGAACAGTCACAGACATGCAAGACCTTATAGCTGTTTTGTTATAAGTGTGTTAAGTTTTCCAAATTCAGGGAGGATATATGCAGGCTTTTGTATTCTATATTATAAATATTTCACCCTGTGCTCCACACTGACACGTCCTTAGGTAAGACAATCTGGTGATCTGAATTTGCTGTGTCCTACCAATCTCTAAGTTTTTTGTAGCATCAAAGTAGAACCTGCCAAAGCCAGGATAGATGCGGGAGGGAGAGATTGAATAACAGTAGTGAATGCCAAGAATAATTTCTGATGGTTGTGTGCCTGCATGTTGTATGTCATGTTATAGCACTGAGTTACGCATGCAGTCAGAATAGTGCAATACAGCTACTATAAAATATTATCCAGATAGAATTTTAGGTAATGTCATGAAGACATCAAGTTATGATTCTTTTAAAGTATTTTAGTACTTTCCCATTTTAAGCAGGACTTTTTCCTATGATCTGCAATCTTCAAATTTAGTAAATTTGACCAGTATTTAGACAGATGTTATAAAAGAGTATATCAGCTCTAGACACTTCTAGACAAATTGAGTATTTATTCAGAAGTATATGGTGGTTCTTGAACCCTTATCTTGAACAAATGCCAATGTTCATAAGCAGAAATCCTGAAACGTATTATTAATATTATTCTGAGCATCTGTTGCGTGAGGAAAACATCCATTCTTTTTTGCCAAAAAGGACAGCAAATTAAAAAAAATATTTATAGATGTTTGAATTCTTTTCTCATAGTCCTACAAATACTGAAATGCTTTGAAAACACTGATTGTTCCTACTGCTTACACCAAATTTAACCATCATTACTGTGTGATTTCCAGTTATGAAGGAAAACAAAAGTTCTCTGGTGTAATGGATTTAATGGGAGAGGCTTGGACTGAATTTCAGCTGCATGCAGATGAAAAAAAAGATTGATAATTTATCCATGTGATTGAACCGCAACCTTTTAGTGGAAATGTCCTGTTGGACTTCTGAACTCCGGTAGAATATTTTTTTGCTATAAAAGGTATGAGCCACAATTGCACTTGATTTGGTTTTGGAGTTCAGAAAATTTCAGCTTGACAACTTAAGTAAGAGGTGTATTAGATTCAGGAAGAAAAAGATGACAGTCTCTGATGAAGAAGGAAAGAGAAGTTTCTCTAGACCCACAGGGAGCTGCCTGAAAAATTCAGAACTCCAGAGGAATCTGGTTCCTTGGAAAGTTCTTGCCTGGACTCAGAGGAAACTATGCATGTGAAGGAAGTGGATAAAAAGGAGAAATGTTGCTTCTTGTCTCTACATTTTTTCTTCCATGTCTGAGAATTGCTCCCAGCTGTGAGGACACACAACTAGTCCTACAAAGGCCGTGTCGCTTCCTTTCATTTCACCAGTGATGGTTGGTGTAATGAGAGGAAGTGGCTAATATGAGAGCCACTCATTGGCTTTATAGAAAAAATTTCTGTATAACCTCTTTGTATTATCCAAAGAGATTATAGTCCAAAAGAGTGACATTATGCAGAAAGCGTGAAAATTTATGGAGAAAATTGATGAAGGAAGATAAAGACACTGAAGAAATAGCTTTTCTAAATGAAATAACCACAGTCAAGGTTGAAAATATATATCAGGAATACAGGGATCCACAGCAACAGCAGGGAAAGAAAGAAGCTGTTCAAGAGGAAGAAGCAAACATGTATCCCATTCTTAAAATAAATGACAAAATTACTAGTAGGGAGACAGAGAAGAGATAGGTGTTCAATAAATCTGGATGTTTGTAATGAAAAAAAGTATAATATAGCTGACTTGTTTTCTGGCTCTTTCATTGCAAAGGAATATTTTAAAGATGCCTGGACTTCTAAGAATGTCTGAGGACTGAAAGTATTAATATTTGTTTAATATAGGAATTCTTGTAAGATTTTGAATATCTGAAATTGTTGATACTGTGTGAATGCAAAATTTAGTGTGTCACCATGTACAGAATAATAATGGAAAAGATGAAGTTAGATGTAAATGAAGTAGTTAAAAAATATTTAAAACTAAGAACATAAATAATGGTAGTCAACATTGTGGTTTACATAATTGATCTCGTAAAATAAAATTATTTACATGATAACATTTTAACTGTGTTTGAAAATGTATATGTGTTTATTCTGATAATGTGCAGAAGCACCTACCTCCTATCTAACTAAAGAATCTGACACAAGATAAGATATCAATAAGATATGGGTTTAAACTACATGCATAACAGGTCTTCAAAAAAGAAGTAACAGTGTGAAATATCTCTTTGGAAGCGGTGTGCTAGTATATCAGTGGTAATTATAAAGGGTATAGTGAGAAGAGAAATAATGGTAAGAGCAGGTCATTCAATGACTCGTAAACCAGGTACACTGTTATTCTAGTGAACTCAAAAAATACAGAAGTTTGTCTTTAAAATTACATCTTTGAGGACAAAGTTAGGTGAGTCTAGTGAAGTGGTGATTTTGGAGCAGATTATGATTTCCTAATTCCCAAGAGCACTGCCACAGTAAAGATATAGTTCCAAGATGCATAAGCAGCTGGCTAATACATAGCTCATATGCACTGAGGCAGCTAAGACTCAATGCTTCTAGACAGCTTTAAAAATTAGCAAGGATTTAGAAAGAGGCACAGAATTGATTTGAAAACTGGAAAAGTCCCCATCATATGAACTTTAGAGCTTTCACTTATTGATTTATCACAGGAAAGATGCTATGTTATGGTGAATAACAGTCCTCCAAGGGAGAAAATATGACATTCAGAAAACAAGTATGTGACAAGAACCAGTGGTTCATAGTGCCAGGCAGATGCTAAGAAGTGAAGCACAGAGCATTAATCATGGGAGAAAACTGCCACACAGATTCTCCATCTGTACATGTATGCTGGTTTTGGCTGGGATAGGGTGGATTTCCTTCAGAGTAGCTAGTACGGGGCTGTGGTTTGGATTTGTGCTGGAAACAGTGTTGATAACCCAGCTGTTTTTGTTACTGCTGAGCAGTGATCACACAGAGCCAAAGCCTTTTCTGCTCCTCACCCCATCCTACCAGCAAGGAGTTTGGGGGTGCACAAGGAGTTGAAAGGGGACACAATCAGGACACCTGACCCCAAAAGACGAAGGGGATATTCCATACCATATGGGTCATGCTTAGCATCTAAACTGTGGGGAAGAAGGAAGGGGAGGACATTTGTAGTGATAGTGTTTGTCTCCCCAGCTAACTGCCACACATAAAGGCACCCTTGTCTCCTAGAGATGGCTGAACACCTGCCTGCCCACAGGAACTGATGAATTAACTCCTTGTTTTGCTTTGCTCATGCATGTGTCTTTTGCTTTACTATTAAACTCTCTGTATCTCAACCCATGAATTTTCCCACTTTTGCTCATGATTCTCTCCCCCATCCCACTGAGGAGGAGTGAAGGAGTGGCTGTGTGGGGCTGAGCTGCCCTCTGGAGTTAAACCATGACAAGATGTCATTCTATTCAGACTGAGTGTACATTTATTAGAACATACCTTAAAGACAGAAGTTAGATTTTAGCTAAATGCAAATTATTACAATCAGTGTAAGAATAAATTCTGTATATCCAATGACCTTTGATATCCTGCAGTTGACTAAATGATCTTATTTTCCTTTTGATTTTAAATTTTATAGCTGAATTTAAAAAAGAAATGTAGAGAATGAAGAATAGTCCAGGACTGTAGCAGTGGTTGCCCCGTGTCACACGGCTGCGGGCAGCCCTGGGCACCACGGCAACACTGTGTGAGGTTCTTGCCAACCAGGAGCTGGGCACGGCGAAGGCAGGGAGAAGAAAGGCGGGACTTCAAGAGGGGGAGGTCAGCAGAGTTTATTCACCTCATGGCTCCAGCCTCATNGACTAAGCATTTGGTCTTTAAGTGCTGTAGTGTCTATGAGAGTGTCTGAAAGATAAAATATAGACAGTCTCCATACAAGACAGTATTTAGAGTTCTTGCTAGCACTTCAACAATGTGGATTTAATTTATGCCTACTTCAGTCAAGCAAATTCTTGATTGCTGACTGTAACAGTTTTGAAAATCAATCTGATTTCTGGAACTTAAAATCTTTTGAAGTTCACTCTGAAGTTGTAAATATTAACTTGGACTGATTTCAAAATAAAACTGGTATTTTTTCCTTGAGATGATATTTCTCTTTGTCATTATTAAACCCATAAAGTACTCAGTCTTTACAGAATTTACTTTCATTTGAGCTGTTTGACTAAAAAAAGGAAAAATAATTTTCAAGGCCTGCTAAATCTTCTTACAGAAGTCATGTTGTCCAGGCTCTCTGGCTTATGGGAGAATGTGAAAAAGTGTAGCATGTGTTGAATAAAATGCTTTGCTGAAAGATTATTCAGTTTTCGATAGCCTTCAGACATGATTAAATAGAATGCATAAAATATGTATAATATTCAAGCATACAGAGCAGTTACATTTATTTTAGGTGAGCTAGAAAGCTATATTGAAAGAATTTTTCTGGATTTGTATACCTTAAAGGTATACAACCTTCAGCTGGCCACTGGTGAAATGATAAAGAGATTATTGCTCTCAAATGGACAGAGGAAACTGTGCCCATACAAGAGATAAAAATGGCAAATGTACACCACATTTTAAACCACTCCAGATTATAGGAGTGCATGCCAGCTTTAACTGCAGGGAACAATGGTGGTAACCTGTGCTAATAGAGCAGGAAAGAGCAGGTCTCTTAAATTTTCTGGACATGGATTGTACAGTAATATGGACTCACTCTAAGAGCCAAGATGAATTTATATTTCTCATGTCACTCGGAGCAGTTTGAGGAATTGGCACTATATTTAACTCTTTCTGCTTCATATAAAAGTGACTGCAGAACAAATTTGGGTGCAAAGTCTATAATCACTGAGCAAAAGGATTCAGTGCCTAAATGATTTTTGCAAAACTTCATATATTGTCAACTGGATGTGCTAGCTGTTGGTTGAAGTGGGAACCACTATAATATTTCACTGATTGGGTACATAAATTAGTAGACACTGCTTAAAATAAATTGTGTTTTGAAGAAGCACGCTTTCAACCTAAAACATTACCCATCACTTTTTTATATCCCAGTAAAGTTTTAGAAACAGGGATTTATTGAGACTCAATGTCATTATTATGAAACCACTTTACATGGCATTCTCCAAAGCATTTATTAGTGTGTTTGACATCTGAACAACATACTTTTGAACATTCATTTTCCTAATGACTTTGCAAAAGTGACCTATGCTCTAGAAAGGATTCCTTCACTTAATCTTTATCTATTTCTAGGCACCAAAATACCCTTTTAATGAGAATAATACTTTAGGTTTGGGGGTTTATTCAAAACTGATTTTTGCTAAGGTGGCAGCAGTATCAAGATAAATAACAGCAACAGTATAATGATGTATTGCTGCAAATACATGAAAACAAATGACAATTAGAAAATAGATGAATAGAATTCTGGTCTACAAAGTGTTTATTTACGCTGTCGTTTCTTATGTCTTCCCTTGCAGGGGTACAAATTAAGAAAGTCCTGTTGTACTCATAAATAAACCCAGGAAAACATGGGTTTTTTATTCTAGCTTCTAAGATGCCTCAGGGTTTTGCATTAGAAGAAACCATCGAATATTAAAGCCAATGTTCTACTGTATATAGACTGTACACAAAAATACAATTTCTCCTCTTTTCTCTTCACCTTTCCTCTTTTTTTATATTATTTCATAAAGGAATAGATGTCAAATAAGAATTTGATAAAAAGAGGAAAATTTATCCACAGGAAATCGTATCTACATTGTTGTTGACTAGAGTGGCCACAGCTCTATTACTATAACATTAGGTGCTGCAATTTTATAAAAATAGCATTTAATATTGTTAATGACATTTGATTTATTTATTTTGTTACATTGTTATGTAGCTGTACTGTTTGAAAATAGGACAATGATGCTTTCACTTTCTGTCAGTTCTCAGAGGTCAAAATGATCTGTATGGAGAAGGCTTCTATTGTAAATGAAGGGAAATCTGGCTTCACTTTCCTCCAATTGCAGCCTTTCTCTTTCTTTGTTTCTTACAAACCTAAGAGTCTTTCTGTATCCTTTTCATGGTCTCAACTGAATCCTTTATCACAGTATCAGAAGAATACTGAACACTGTCTCTGCTGACTGTACCAGTGTGGTAGGTCTTTCAGACTGCCTAATTTTGACTCTTCTCAAGGGCCTAACGCACAGGTGTCCTGACTAGATGGCAGAGGGGGCTTGACAGTGCACACAGAGAGCACTTGGGGAATTCTGCAGTTCAGTGGTGACCTGCTGAATGGGCTGGCAGTGCAGGAGCAGTGATGCTTGCAGGCTGCTGTCTTTGAAAAAGGGCAAACATGGACAGCAATTGGCTGAGGAAGGACATTTCAATTCTTCCATGACCTCCCAGTACTAGTGTGCTGCTACTTTGTTGTCACTCTAAATAAGTTGGAGAGATTTTATTTTTTATAAAGGCAAATGTTTCTTAACATAAAATAATTATTTTTTCTAAAAATAAGGTCAGCAAACCCAAGGGAAAATAAGAATAATTAGGCAAAACAGGCTAAAGCTCCACATGTCTATGCTTAGCAAAGATTGTGTGATAGCAGGATTTGGGAGGGAGTTTTAAATTATGTTAATAAATATGCTTTGAATATACATAAAGCTTTTGAAACGGCTGTCTAAATTAAGTCAAAGGATGTCTTTCTATTGACTCTATTCGGTTTTTGATCCAGCTGTAAAGATTTCAATTAAACAGTCTCAACTCTCTGACTCAGCAGTAGCTGGGAAAGATGAGTAGAAAAACTGCTGGAAAAAAAATTATCATTTTAAATCATACAGACTGACCCTGAAAAAAAAATCTATTAAATTTTAAACTGCAAATCTATATATATACACCCTTGGTTAGTGTGAAATATCTACCAGCATAAAATAGTACTCTGGAAAAATTTAGATTCACTGTCGTTCATTTGGAGATTACAGTTGGATGGCTTGGGGATCTTCAGAGAACTAAGCAACACAGGAAAAATAAATTTATAAAATTAGCATATTCTGATAACTCCCAGATTTGGGGTTCTAAAATGCCACATCATAGACCACAAAAGACCATATCATAGAACACCAAAGCCAACATTTGCATTCAGCTTCTTTTGTAAGAAGCAAGACAAAGAGTGACTGAAATGCTGTAGAAGAAGAAAACATTTTTGGTTTTATGGTAACAAATTGCAAAGTGAGTTTGAGAAAAATCTCATTATCACTTCTATTGTTTTAAATAAAATTAATTAAGATTTGGATGTCTTTATCATATAAGACAGGTATTTGTCAGGGGTTTTGCAGCATGTAATACTTTTACAGGGGATTTTCATATTTGGCTGAAATGTGGGGTAATCAAGTAGAGTAAATGAACATATTTTATAGAGTTTCAGAAGATATATCTGACAAAAATAACCCTATCGCATATTCAGAAAATCTCTAATATGTAATTTTACTGTTGTGGTACAATCTCTAATTGCTCGTCTTGCCTGAGACACTCATGAAAACAATTCAAACTACCCTCAAATTACTTCTGAAAGACTATATCATAACTTAAACATTGTCATAAAGCTAATTAAGCTGTACTAGTAGGCACCTTCTAAAATGTCAACAAAGGCTTTGGAACATCCTCTTTTCCTATTTCCTATGGCTGTTGAAAAGAAATTGTTAGAGATGAAGAAATTTGCAATTATCAAGACACAGACCAGAAATTTCACAGCCAGGGATCCCTCAGGGCATCTATTCTGCAAAAGGCCCCCTGTCTTGCTGAGGCACACTTGACTAGGAGAGGGGAACTCCACTGGAGACTCATTTACCTCTTCCTGAAATTGAAGGAGGAGACTGGCCCCAAAAAATGAGGAATGTAGGAGTCTCTCAAACACTGAGATTTCCTGTTGCCTCTTTGAAGAAGGTCCTTACCATAGTCACAACTTTTATAAACTGGTTTCCAGACATCTTCTTAGCACTTCAAAAAATACTTATGCTGTCTCCTCAGTTTCTGAATCTGTAAAATTTTTTGTTTATAGTAAGTATAAAAAATCATAAGCAGTTGTATAATTTACAATAATTCCCAATTAATAAATTGGAAAAATACTTTTTTCCTATGCTTATGAATGTAAAAATCATGTTTTCCATATACATCCAGGCATTTAACAATATACTTATGAAAGCATTTAAAAATGTAAAGTGTGTTCTTCAACAATAATAAATTTTCAATATAAATTATACATAACTTCATGTCTGGTGGGCAGCCATAGAAATTTCATGATTTATATGCCTACTACCGGAGGACTATGTCTGGGAAATTGCTTTCCTTATACTGCACCTTTGTCTTACCAAAATTTGCCTTCAGCCTTGATTTGTGATGTGTATATGTGTTTGCACCCCTGCCTGTATGCCATGTGTGCACCAGGAATAGATGACACAACTCTGTTCTATACCCAGCCATGACCTCTGTGCAATAGTCAAACGCCTTTGCTCAAATTTTAAATGGTCATTATATTCCCATTTTGCCAGGCATGAAGGGGAGGGGTTCTTCACAGCTCACCAGATGTTTGCAAAACTTTTTGTTTATTGGTGTGCTATTGCATCCACATTTTGCAGTGGTCTCATGTGAATTCCAAGCTCCATTCCTGAGTCCTACAAGACTTTCTAGATGATTTTCACATCATGTATGAAGCAAGGGGAATATGGTATTCTTTTAGCAATGAGATCTCTTTAGGGGTGTAGCCTTGGGAGAGAATGTGGCAGTAGTTGCCTTGAAAGTTTCCCAGAGGACTCTGATGCAAACTGTTTCATTATTCTAGACTAATTTATGAAAATACTTTTAGAGAAAATCAGATTTTAAATTATAAAATTGCTAATGACTGCACATAATAGTCAAATTTCCCCTGTGACTCAGCTCCATGGAAGGGGTGGCTGGAAGAGACTTGGCTGCTGTAAGAACCTTCCAAACTCATCCTTGTAGCACAGTGAGGGAAGGTGCAGGTACTCTGACCTAAGGGGACGCACTGACTCAGAGAATATGCATTAGATGCCAGTAGGGCTGTACTAGCAACCTGAGACCCAAAGGAAATATATCCATGTTCTGCATGGATATGGGTTCTGCATTTCACTCAGAGTCCTACCTCTGAGCAGAATTTACCAGTTTTCGTAATGGCATAATGAGAACTTACCTTGTTTGCTTACAGTTTCAGAGATGATTTCTTCACTCTGTAGTATGGACATACCTTTAAGTGCAAAAATACCCAATGGCATATAGGGTAAAGTACAGCTTCCCTGCAGCTTCCCAACTTTTCCTTCCTTTCTTTAACTAAAGCTTCTGATCAATTCTAAAATACAGAAGCATTTAAAGGGACATGTAAATTTATGTCGCTGAATAAATATTAAATTTAATAATTAATGTACTACTGGTATTATCTATTTATATTTAAAATTTGCCATATGCAGGGCAATAAATACTTTGACATTTTATATGTGTAAAATAACCTAGCATGCCTTTTTCACCCTAACTTATTTTGTGTAAAACACCATTAGGAGCAATCATAATGATAGCCGAATATATCCTGAGGGGTTGGCGAGCACTGGCAGATGCTCACCTTTTATTTATTGACTGATGGAAGTTGAAATTATGGGAATTTTGCCATCCATCATGCAGGTGCTGAGAGACTAAGGTGATAAGTTCAAAGAGCTGATGGTTAATAATTAAATATAATAAGCATCTGCTATTGTTACTACCCAGGGGCTGAAATGTGCTGCTTAGACACAGAGTAGGGTTATGGACAGCATGACTTTGCATTGCCTCTTGGAACTATCAGAGAAGAATTGCTACTGACCTGTACAAAACTAGAGTTTTCCCAAGGACCCTTCTACAACAATTTTTAAACACTTCAGCCCAAATTCTGATCTCCTAACTCATTCTGATCAGTACCAATATAATGTCAGTATAATTTCTGTTGGGCTAATGGGACAGGATGTAAAATGAGGACCCTCAGTCCCACACCTGGGACTGGGACTCACCTTTCCTACCTCTAAAATTTGCCAGGTTGGACATTTAAGTTAAGCCAGCTGTTCAGGCTTCCTCTATAATCAATCATAGTCAATTCAGAAAGAATTTCTTCTCTGAAAGAGTTGTCAAGCATTGGAATGGACTGCCCAGGAAAGTGGTGGAGCTACCATTCCTCAAAGTGGTCGAGAAGCAACTGGATGTGGCACTTAGTGCAATGGTTTAGTTGATAGTTTACAGTGGTGGTTTGGTCAAAATTTGGACTCAGTGGTCTCTTCCGGCCTTAATGATTCCATGATAGGCATCTCCACAAGGAACTGAATCTGTCCCAAGATAATTTCTCTGAACTATCTTTTGAAGAACCTCTCTCTTTCCTCACCAACTGGGGAAATTAACATTTAGATTTTTACAATAAAGGAAACACAATCTAATACATAGGTCAAATTAAGACAATTGTTAAAGTAAGTCCATGCCTACTGGCAATGCCATATTTTTCTGAGTGGGGACCTTAAGGGTCCTTTTTTTTTTTTTTTGTTTGAAAAACAATGTACCGCTGAAAGGTGTCAAATAAAATATTTCTAGGTTATTGCACAAGTAAAATAGATTTCTTGGTGACCCTGATAATACAGCTCTAGGCATGCTTAGTAGGACTTCCATTTTCATTACCTACGAGGTAGATGACATTTTTCTTTTTTTTTTAAATCACAGATATCTTATTGATTGAGGAACCTAAATAAAAATGCATGCTACATTGAACAATTCTTCAGTTCATACTATTGACTTGGCCATTATTCAGGTCATTTCAGTTAGCCAATGTTTTCAGAATTATTTGTGCTTAAAAATGTATGGCTATAATACATGGAAGAAGCAGAGGCAATGCAAAATGCTGATTACTTTTTTCAACTGTTGCAAGCTGTTTCATATATGAAAACTCTTTTATAATATGATCACATTCTTGCTTCTTCCCAGAATTTAGAAGTACCTTATCATGTACCATTTAACATGTTCTGACATCTCATAACAGTTTGTATTTTTTTCCTGCCTAATAGAGATGTATACCTATGTCTGTAGTGCAAAAAAAGCCCAATAGCTATATCTCTACCATCAAATAAAGCTAGCATTAATCCTAAAAGTTTTTTCAGATATATAGAATTACTTAGGCAGTTATGTCTAGATCTGCATATTTTAAATAAAGTAGACGTACACAGTTTGACATCTTTTCATAAGTATAGCTGATTTTTTTAAAAAAATATTATTACTATTATTATTAATTATTATTTAATTTCCTGTTAATCCTGTTTTATGGGAGGGAGGAACCAAATCCAGTTAGGCTCAAGAGAAATATTTCCCAAAATACTTCATTACTTTGCTAGGCTCTGACACATGACTGTATATGAAAGACAGCCTGACCTAGTGTGACAGAGACAGAAAATGAGGTTGGTTGTACCATGTGGTCATTTCCAGAATAAAGCTTTCTGAGCTGCAAAGTGATTTTTGCAGACACAAAAGACATACTGTGATTAATGTTGTAAAAACTTATGTATTTAACTATGACTTAGTGTCATTAGGGTTAGATTGTGCCATAGGAGTGCCAACATGTTTCTATATTTGAATTCACAGTCACTGGATAAAAGAAAGACCAATTCCTGGCAATAGGTCAAAGATCTGTAACTCTTCCTTTTCCCTTGCCCATCTTCCTAGACTAATATTTGTGTTTGCTTGCTTGCTCTCTATCTGACTTTTTATAAGTAACTCTTGCTTCTGTGGATATTCAGCTTTAACTTGTAAGAAAATATTGTGACTCCTTCTCCATCTGCAACACTTTGATCTTCTGCCTCCTCAAGATTTTGACATTCCTCTGATGAGGGGCTGTCCCTAACACCAGAATTGTGATAGCAGATACAAACCCTGGGCTGTTAAGCAAAAAAGTTTTTGCCTCTCTGATACCTGAATTCTGGATGGCAATGGAGTGAGGTAGGAGATAAGTACATAATTCTCCAGCAGGATATTAAAGAAAATGTGGAGTGCCTAAGTTTAGGCATGTGCAGAGCTTGATGGTTAACTAAAGAATTTAGAGTCTAGGTTTAGGGGGTTTGGGTAAATTTAGCTTTAGGTATATTTGGTTATGTGTGCTGAATCAGCATTTTGGGCCAGCATTTTAAAAGTTTGCGTCTATGACTCACCAAGCTCCAAGGATAGCATAAAACATCTATTGCCACATTCTGCAACACTTATAAAGAAGTATTTTGCTATTGAAAATAGTTTCCTATTTCTGGTTCCTACCAACTTAAAGAACTGACATCTGGAACTTAAACATTTTTCAGGTCAGAAATCCAACACATATCTGGTTCCTGGCGAATACTGCCCAGTTCTGATACATTACTTGAATTAGTGAAGAAGAAGGTACCATGACAATGTTACCTCTAACTTTGCAAAACTTAAAATACCTGAATGAAGGGAACATAGAGCTGCTGACATAGTGACCATAATGCTGGGAACTCCAGTGCCAGATTATGTAAGAGCCTGCATGTCCTGCTAATAGGTAAAGACTCGAACTTAGGCTAAACTGATAAGGATTTTCTAGTTTAAAAACTGTGCTTGTCTACTTCATGGGATCCTTTCTCTATGGACAACCAAAAAAAAGAAATTAAAACTGTAACTTTGCCCAAATTATATTTGCATGTGATGTAGTGTCAGAAAAAAGGAAGACAAAGCATAGTGCTGATACTTTTGCACCCGAAATAAATTAGCACATCCAATTCACATACCATGGAAGAATGAATGGGGAACATAGGTTAGACTACATACTTTTAAGTCCCTTGCTGAGCCATCTGGAAGGGACAGTGAATAACAAGAATCTGTCTGTGAAGTTCAGTTATACGGGGCATGTGGGGTAAATACACTTTTGTTCTGCAGAAAATATTCATACGGTGCATTCTACTGTAGCTACTAGACGAGCACTGATAGGGTGAAGACACATCACCAGTTCCAAAATCAATTATTTTCTTGTCAAGATATAATGGTTGTAGTCTGACAGACGGCAACATAGATAAATTAATGGCCATGCCTCAAAAAACAGGGACCTTCTAAAACAAACTTTTGGGATGCTTGGCAAGCCACTTGGATCTGAATTTCAGATTCAAAGCAAATTTGGATATTGTGGCAGTAGTAGGGGCAATTTAAGTTATATATTGAAGACATGGAATTCTTAAGAGAATATGTTGTAAATACAAGTTTATTATATTGCTTCAAGAGAAACTGTACAAGTGCACAGGTGAACACAGAGGGTTAAAAAAAGCCTACTGGCTACTTCTTGCTTAGGCAGCTACAATATTGCAGGTGCTCAGTGGTGGAGAAAACACTTAAGAGGAAATACTTCAATATTGTTAACCAATTTTTATGGTCTTGGGCAGTCACATTTCTATGCTGATAGAGAGTGGTTTCTGGACTAGTGGGACCTTTGTTTTAAACTGTTGCAATCAATCACGATTCAGCAAGATTCATAATTAAAATCTAATTTTAAATTGGGCAATCTCACCAAAATTTTCTGAACTTCTTTTAGGCTGCCTTGTATAATGTCAAATATTCCTTGACCAAAGTTGAGCTTCATGAGCCACTTTAAAATAGATATAAATGTGTAATTGCAAAAATGTCTATTACTTACCAAAATGTTGTAGACTTGCAGGATAGGATACAGATTTTCATAGTATGTTCACATTCCTGCTTCTTCCTGGAATTTAGAAGTACCTTATCATGTATCATTTAACACATTCTGATGTCTCATAACAATTTGTACTTTTTTTTTCTGCCTAATAGGGACGTATAGCAAATATATGCTTACCTCAAAAGGACTTGTGAGGACTAAAAAAGAAAGTAGATCAACATAGAAAAGTGTAGTCTACATAACCAAAAGTAAAATTGTAATATGCCAATGACAAATAAATCAGAGACCAAAAGCTTTTTTAGTATAAATTTTTAGAAATATAAGCAATATAGAAAATTAAATTTAAGAATTGCAGGTGTTGCACAAATTATAAGATCAAGACTGAAGACAATTAAGGTATAGCAATAAATTAAAAAATGTTTTTCTTTCACATAGGATGATGATGTTGAGAAGAGAAGAAAAAGGTTGGATGGCTAAGAGGAAGGAAATTATGGAAATTGCCACATCTGAAAAAGCATATGCTGAGAATTTAGTCTTTTTTATTCATTAGATAGAAGAGAGCTTGTAGCATAAAAGGATTGTGTTAACACAAGAAGAAATGAGAAAACTATCCATGAAAGTATTTAAATTTGCTTTTAGTTTCTAAATATCAGTGTGATGCTCTGTGACATTTCTAACAGGAGAGGAAACTAAATGAAAACTAATGGTATGAGAGTGGGTCCTGAGTATATTCTGAAAAAAATCATTAGCATGAGAGTAGTTTTGATGTGGCAGCCCTGTGCTACATATTTTCACTAAATGAGGTTTTACTTACAGAAGTTATCTTATGAACTTGAGATGTGAGGCTGAAAGCGCTACACCAATTAAGGAAAATTTCTGCATATGGGACACTAGCTCAGCAACATTTATGACTGGAGATTTCTCTCCCTTTAGGAAAATGAAAATTTGTGCACTGTAGGGTAAAAAAATTAATTCAAAATAAAGGATCACCTTGGAAACGCACTTTGACTTAGTACAATTCAGGCTTTGGTAAAGACACTTGTAAGGCATTGCTACTGGGATGTGACTCAGCTGCCTCTCAGGAAACCTTTCTTATACCCAAGTGCCTAGGGGAAACTGCAGAGAACAGTTCTTCACAATGAAGTAGTTAAACTCCTGAGTTAGCCCTTGGAGCAGTCCTCTTTTGCAGTGGCTATGGATAGAATTGAGTGTCCTAATTCAGGGCTTGTATGAGTTCTCTAAAAATCTGACATCTGAATTGCATAGCCAGGTGACAATTTAAATAACACATATGTGAGGACTAGACCACAAAACCTCTAAACTATGAATGATGATACATTTAATATCTTTGTGATCTATCACCTCAGAACATCTACGAAATTTGCTGTAGTCTGATAAAACTGAGAATTCAATTAGGAGCTATTTATATTAAAACCTATTAGTTCTGTAGTTACACCACTGGAAAGAGGACGACTTTTCTATAGCTATCCTATTTGTTTACAGAGTTTTTATTTCTTCTGTATCAAAAGGTACAGGGGGAGTACTTGAAGGAATTCTTAGGAATTCTCACATGATTGTTGTCAGGTTCTACTTTGCTTTTGAATCTTCAAGACCTCCTTCTGTGAAAACTCTGGTGGATTGTTAACCCAGTTATTAACAAACTTTGTACATGACAACATATTTTCTTCCTTTATATTTCTTTCATTTAGTCATATGCACCCAGTACTTGCTTATATTTCTTTTTGTTTTGCTGTCAATTATGTTTTGCTGTCAATTATATTTTGCTAGGTAGCCAATTTTGTAATAGTGCATTGCTCAGGGTTAATTAGATATTGATCTCCAGTGTTATCAGGTGCTTTAAGACCTTTGTCATGATCTGAGTTTATTTTTGAGCCACTTATTTGTTGGGTAGGTACACTAAAGGACTGGTGATTCTTTGATTGATATAGTATAGTCAAGAATTTCTAATTTCTTCCTTCTTATTGTAAACTAGAGTTCCTAATCAGTCACCTCTGCAATTCAAGACTTTTGTTTTAATTTCATTTGGACAGACACCAGCACTATATTTGTAACAGTGATAAAAATATCATAAAGTTTTAGAATCCAGAGATGTGACTTGCACGATTATAAATGAAACAAATCCATCTTCTTAAAATGTTACCCCAAAAAACCAGCAGATAAGTACCTTCATTCTAGTTTTTATCCTCATTCAGTAAAAAATTCAGTATGGTCAACAGTCATGCTGAAACATGTCAATGCCAGACATATTTTGAGATGCACAAAGGGAAGAATGAGGGATTTATGCTCAT
The DNA here is from genome assembly GCA_013399915.1 of Illadopsis cleaveri. NCBI lineage: Eukaryota > Metazoa > Chordata > Aves > Passeriformes > Timaliidae > Illadopsis > Illadopsis cleaveri. The sequence goes on from VXBB01016578.1 coordinate 501,453, forward strand.
ATAACCACACTGGGTTAAATAATTCTTCTTCAGAGGAAAGCAGAGTTAAAAATATTCCTAAAGGTCACATGCCATCTCTTCAGACCATTTAAGGCTTCTGAAATGCCACTCTGAAGGAAAATAACCTCTCCAGTAGAGTCATTCTCTTAGAGAGCCAGCTAAAATCAGTCCCGAGATAAATGGGAGTGCAGAAAATTGATTTTACACTTGTACTCTAAGTGTGGTCAAATGTTGTAGGTCACCACCTGAAACACAAATTTCAAGTACTGCTGTGCCATAAAAATAATAACACAGAAAATAAAGTTAAATACACATTAATATACCCTTTTATTTTTGCTAGCTTTATATTAAAATGTTCACTTCGAAATTTTATTTGCTATGTGACATAACCTTAATTATTTTGGTACTTGCTTCTCTCTGTTGATAATACTTATAAAGAAATTGACCTTTTCCCTTCATCAATTGCTTCTTCTCATTCAAGTCTCTCTTATTGCAAACCAGCTCCTGCAGTTTGACAGGTAAATAAATGCATACTTGCCTTCATGCAAGACTGAAAAAGCATTAAAAGAAGGTTTAAATGAAGCAAGGATTTTTGATATTTCACCTTAATTATTTTTCAACAGGATTATTTTACCATTGAAAGACTGTTGAGATTAAATAAAAGTTATATAACATATAACAGATATAACGTGATTGTACAAGACCTGAAAGCAGTTCTGTGCCAGCTTCTGGCTGCTAGCCTGCTTTTTGTCTCCTCTCTAATTTTAATTTTAGATGCTTCTGATTTGAGAACACTCATGTCTTTTTTGGCTTCTTGCCTTAGCTCTTACTAGTAAAACTACAGTATTATCCAACTGGGACCAGTCATATCTTTTCAGGTGTTTCAGACTTCCTCATGGTTGAATAACAGCAAGAACAATTAATGCAATATTCTGTTACTTTCTCCTCCCTGCAGTGTTAAATAGTCTCCAGGGTACATAGGCAGTGGGGTGATGACATTTCTGAGAAGACCTGGTGCATTATTGACAGCTTATAAAGAAATAATTTCATCTTCTTTTTACACCTAGAAATTAAGAGGACCCATAACAATCCTAGCATGGTTCAACCTATGTCTTAGCATATAGTGTTAGTGACAGTAGTCAAGTAAGACCTTTTAATAAACCAAAATCAAAAGTAAAAATAAATAAAATAAATACTAAATATCTACTCAGGCTAAGCCAATAATCAGAACTGCTTGTGTAATGTCTTTTACTCAACTTGAACCTTGGTGCATATTTTCTTCCAATGATAAGAAGGAGGCCAAAAGAGAACAGGTATTTCTTGTCTTCTAGTTCCCTGGTACTTGTTGAAAACCTTGTTTTGGTCTTTTCTTCTTGAGTATAAAAAGAAAATTATGAAATTTCTAAGTTTTCCATAATGAGTAACACATACTTTCTCTGTTCCAAGTCTATTATTAATATGCTGCTTTTGTTTCTCCAAACCATTATTTTTGTCATTTTCTACACGTTACTTTTGTACTTGCCATAACTTATTGTACTTACTAAAATTAATAAATCTTTATTGTAAAAGCAAAAAATTATTTTAGATAAAAACATGTAAATTCTTTATTTCACATGAAGGTACATTTGAGTACAGTTACAAATTCAAAAAGCAATCCAAATTCCAAAGAGAGATACTTGTCACTCAAACAGAATTAATGAGAATTAAGGTTCCTTTCTAAAACTGATTCAGCAAGTATCATATATATTCATATTCAGTGAAAAGTGATTTCATGCACTACTGTGAACAGATTCAGTAGTTCACATCAGCCAAATCCAAAATGTTACTAAAAAGTGAGGAAATGTGCTTATTTCTCTTCTATCTGCCTAGCCCACAGTTTTGAGTTGAAGGACTCATGCCTAGGCTCTGGTACCTGTAAATGATCCCAGAAAACCCAGAAATATCTGCACTCTTTTACCTTTTCTTAATAGTGCTGTATTAATCAACCCTAGGTAAAAGCCATTAAAAACCCCAAACAGAACTACAGAGCTACAATCAAAACTGTTATATCCAGTCCAGCTGGGGATATTATTATTATTGATACTTTTAAGTATCAATTGATACTATTATTGACTACTTTTAAGAAATATTAAATCAATACAAATATCAATGATTAATGTTTCTTTCAATGAATATATTTCTTTCACTGTGGAACTAGTACATGTGAAAACTTGGCAGAAGGGATTATTGGAAAACTTAGGGATACTGAATAAAATAATCATGTTTTAGCTAATTGGCCTACTGCCACCTTCCCTCCTGAATTTTCAGCATTCTCAGCTTGTTATCATTCCTGAAGAAAACTTACAGCTTCCTCCTTTCATATCGAAAATGCATAGGCCTTTCAGTACTGGAGGAGAAATAGTAACCATGGTTGAGATGTTATTGTCCTAAAGCTGCTCTTCATATCTTTCCCCCAGGCAGTATTTCCCCTGGCCCACAAAAAAAACCCCAAAAAATTTCTTCATAAACATTGGCTGGTTTATTGACCTAAAATTTATATGGGATAAAGCCCGTTGGATCCTGAGTCCTGTTGAAGCTTGAAGGGGAATATTTGATAGGAATGGTTGTGTCTCATTTCATCCTATTTGCATTCCCAGGTTGAACTCAAGGATTACACTGAGTCTGGTTTCATTCTGCACAACTTGTTCACTCAGTTTTAAGGAAGATTCCCTAAGTCAGCATTTATAATCACAAAATGTCTTCAGTGATAATTGGTATTTTTGTTTTACCAATGAGCAGGACACCTTAATACCAATAATTATACTTAGAAACACAGTTAAAATTAATTAACATATGCATTGTCCTTAAGGCACAATGTTCTCATGCTCTGTCTTGCTTATTTTGTTCTGATTTTTGTTTTGTACAAGAATTCCTGACAAATTAAAACTGTTTAGATGAGGTTGATGTATCACTGATAAACGTGAAGCTGAGCAGAAGTCTTACTGATTGGTGTCTACTGAAACCTCAGTTGTTAAACTCAGATTAGAAGGCATTCCGATGGAACAATAAACAATGGCCACTTTATGTTTCTTTTCAAAGTCTGCATCACCCACATTGTTTCATTTATCAGTAATGGCTCTGCACTTTTATTTATAGTAATATTGCACTAATATCACATCACAGTCAAGGCTGTTTCTCTCTGAAAACACCCAAAATAAAAGCCTTGAAATGCAGATGCTGGTCTGTGTGATTACTGTATTGTAACATCAGCCTAAAAAATACCCCATGAAATAATGACCTGTTAATTCAGGTCTAGAGCACATAAAAAGGAAAAGCTCTGAGAAAATAGATAATCTTTTAACATCCAGCTGGGAAAAAGAATAGGTATAAAAGGTGGCACCAGCTCAGCTGTTTATTTATTCATAGATGCTAACCAAATAATCTAGAACTGTCACAGCAGGCTTTTTTTGTATATTTAGCTGGCCCTTCTTTAGTAAGTTTCCTATAAGATAAATATAAATCAAAATCATATTAGATTACTTGTAGAACAAGAAAGGTAACAGTCATGAGACTACACCCAGATTCTGGCGTTGATTCTAAGAGACCTTATTTTAGAATTGTGGCCAGATGTCCCACATAATTAGTTTAGAAACAGGTTCACACAGAAACACAGAGAAAAGAGCTGCAGCCTTTGAGAAAGTTCAAATGAAACTATTGATCTAAGATAAATTAAATTCTATAGCACAGTGTTCAGTGCAAGACTGATCCAGTACAGACAACATTCCTTTTTTTCAAGGTTTGGGGGTTTTTTTCGTAGTGAATAATGGAACTCAGTCTCTGCTTCTGTTTCAAAATGATGTGAACATAAAGATATAGGTCTTGATCACTTGAAAGCTATTATTGAGCTAGAAATATCTTGTTGTTGCTGGGTTTTTTATTTTGTTTTTTGTTTTCAAATAGACAAACACAGATTTTAACAACACTTAGTGATACACAAATCTGTGAAATTTTGCAACCTGCTATTTCTTTAACATATCCTCAACTCTGTGGAAAGGATTCTATGGTTATTTTGATATATGCCTAACCATGATAAGGACTTTTAAAAAGCGGTGAAGGGAAAGTAATCTCTGCTTCCGAGAAAGTCCATTCTTTGAACTGAAGGTTGATACAGCCTGCATCTAATGATATCTTTTATCTCTGGCTCATGGAGATACCTCCTAAGAGCTTTTTTTTCTGAGGTGTATTAGATTACAGCAAGTGGCATTTAATTGTCATTCAAGGCATAATAAACACCCATAGATTGCTTGTAAGACAGCATTTGTGTCATTTTCTGCAAATTTACTACTATGACTGCTAAAACATGATATGTCCAAGGTCTGTGGATTTGGGATAGTGTGCTGTTTCTTTTCTTCTTCTTCTTTTTTTTTTTTTTTTTTTTTTTTTTTTTTTTT
>VXBB01016578.1:505907-527746 GCA_013399915.1 Illadopsis cleaveri
TTTTTTTTTTTTTTTTCTCTCTGCAATGAATCAGTCAGCATCAGGAACTGGCAGAATGAAAGAATACTTTAAATGCATACATCAGCATGCTCTGATCTTTGCTGTTGTGAGATAAAGTGCAGGCATGTACTCGGGCTTTTTCTCTTACAAACATTTACATTGTTACCTACAAAGCATGACTGTCAATCTATTTTAAATATTCTGCTTGCAAATAAGCAGAGCACAATCTTGCTGTGAATCCCAAAATTGTGTGTGAATGCATGCAAAGTAGCACACAAATTCACATCAGAACTGTGAAATGGTGTTTTCAATTGTATTTCCCAATACACCTTTTCTATTCCTAGACAAATGAAAGGGTTACGATTGTGAATGTGTTTGCTATTTTTGTTTATGTTGTAGCCCTAGAAGAGTACATAGAGCTCTCTGAAAGACTGGAAGATGTGGATCTTCACTATAAGCAGAAGTGCAAAAAACAAAGAATTGTTTCCTGAACTAAGGACAGCTATAGGGAAAAATAGTAAGACATAAGTACTTCCCATGATCTCATTTCAGTACAGGCTATATATTGGATGGATTTAATCTCTGTATGTTCTCAGAATATTTTTCTCGTTTACACATAGATTACTTTAATTTTCTTTATCTACTGCTTAAAGAAGGTACACCTACAAATCCTTTAGAATTCAACAGCTTAACCTCCTGTGTAAAGAGAGGTGCTTATGTCATTCTAAACTGATAAGAGACACATACTTCTCTTAATTCAGCTTTTCTATTCTAATAATCAAAGATACATTAGAATTTGCAAGTAACAGATTCAAGGAATCAGGGTTCAAAAGCTCTTGTAATCCAATGGTAAACTGAGATCACTGCAAAGAATTCTAGATTGCCTTAATCAGATGTCTGAGAGTGCATTACGTCAGAACTTATTACTAATATGTTTGCAAACATTAGTTTGAATAGTTCATGAATTTTTTAGCATTTTTATTCAGAAACTCTTGAACACTGAAAGGCTTTCCCTTTATAAAGAAGCATTTGTTTCATGAGACCATCTTCATTAACCAACAAAAAACCAAATATTTCAGGAAGTAAGTAGAAGACAACACCAAAGTAAGCACATATATGGAGAGAAGTATAGGTCTTTTAAAAAGCATTTGATGCATAATCTGTTAAGTAATCAGATTTTTCTATAAACACTTATTACAGGTTCAGTATCTTTTTGACACATTTTTATTCTTAGAAATGCAATCTTCTGAATCTGAAAATCTGAAAACATTATCCAAACTCTGCATATTTTTACTCTAAACATCTGATTTTTGCATATATTCAAAATCAGATTGCATATTTTTTCCTTCATTCATCTTTTCCATTCTGTCCTATACAGTCAGGATGATTAAAAGAGGATGAATGTAATTCTGTTCACAAACCAGAACTGTGAAAATTAATTACTGAATGGGGAAATATTGCTGGATTAGTGCTCTGAGGATGCTAAGAGTTGCTCACTGTTGGTAGGCAAACAGTTGAATATAATTCTAGGGATGAATTATAATGACCTGCAATATAAAGAAGTATACACCAGTTGAGATCCACGGTCTGTCCAGTTCAGCATCCCAGTAGCAGTCTTAAGTAGAAGCTGGGGAGAAATAAGAAGAGATCAAACATACATGACAGCTTCCCTCTAACTGTTCTCAGCACCCAGGAATTGCTGAGTCTACAGTAGAGTATTTAGCAACTTTTAAAATATCTGTCTTCTAAATACTGGTCCAGTTCTCCTTTTGAACCATAACATCACTTGACTCTCTGTTTCATCCCTGGCTAAGTTAACAAGACGACATCATGAAGAGTCCTATCTTACTTCTTTGCATGTAAGAAAATAATTGGGCTTGACTATTTTTATTGCCCTCTGGACATTTCCTAGCATTAAAAATTGAACATCTCTTGGCAGAATTAAAAAAAACAAAACAACCAACCAAAAAACCAGCATAGTTGAACTTAAAATTGTGTTTGAGGTTTTTCCTATTACAAACATTTACACTGTTACCTATAAAGCATGACTGTCAATCTATTTTAAAAATTCTGCTTGCGAAAAAGCAGAGCACAATCTGACATGTGAAGGGTGGCTGGAAGAACTTACATGTACAGTGCACCAGGGGAAGGATCAACCAAAATGTGGGCTTGCCTCTGAATGGTTTTGGTGGTGTAATGCCAAAGAGAAGTCCGTCTACTGCCTTCTTTTATTTGGTCTTTACTGATAAGGTTTCCTTTCAGGCGTCCCAAATCTCTGCATCTAGTTGCCGAGTTTGAGGAAAAGGTACTACTTGCAGTGGTGAGGAAGGTGTACAGTATCATGTCTAATTGCATGTATACAAGCCCCTGAGATCAAACTGCATGCCTTGGAGTGGGCTGGTAGAGCTGGCTGATATCAATGGGAAGCCCCTCTTACAACTTTGAAGGGACATGAATACTCAGAGGGTTCCCAAATAATTGGAAAAGTGAGTTTCATGTCCTTTTATCCTTTAAGAAAGGCAAGGAGGAAGATAGAGGGGCAAAGACTGGTCAGCCAAATGCTAGTACTGTGGAAAGGTGCTGAATCATACAGCCTGATAGACGTGAAGCTGCAGCAGTTCTGTGTCACCAGCAGTTCTATGTCCAGCCAGTAGCACGGCAAAGTATGTGTCCTCCAAAAGCATGTACATACACACATCCAGCACACTCACACGCAGCCATGCAGCCTAACACAGCCTGAACGTTACCTTCACCAGCACACACATGAATGCACACAGCAATCACATAAACACAAACATGGTGGAAGGCCTGATCCCTGTGCTCCACCCTGATGGATTAACATTGAAGCCATCAGTGAGATATATAGACAGCTGCTATGTATTACTGCAGTATATGGTCTTGAAGACCACAGGTATACTGATTCCTAAATCTCCTGGTCTCCTCTGGAACTATGAGTCTCTGGAAACTATAGTCCCACTCTAAGTGCTGGTAGTCAGATATCACACAAACTTACACAGTTTAGATCTCTCCAGCGGCTGACCCGAGATACCCACTGGATAAATGGATAACTCTTAAATCCCTGGTCTTTAGTTGCTGGTACTTGGATCAACAAGCTCCTGAGCTTTGTATTTCCACTTCAGTTGCTTGTAGTCAGGCCACTTTTTTTTTTTTTTTCCCACTCAGCTGGAAGTTTGTTACTCACTTGGAACATGGAGTACAATCAGAGAAAATATTTAGAAACATGATTTAATGGGAATGTGGTAACTGCATGGTTTAACAGAAAAGCATACTGACTGGCAACCTGTACATCTTTGACTGACTTCTATCTAAGACTTTTTTTCCCTGCTTATTCCTTCTCAGTCCTCTTGATCCCTCACATACCCACCATTGGGAAACCTCACATCAAGAGACTTCCACATCACCACTATCTCCCTCAAACATGCCAGAATCAGTCTTACACAGTGTGAAAATATGCTTCTCTCTGCATGTCATAGAAAATCCTAGAACCATTCAAACAATTACTCCTTTAATGAGGTAATTTCCTGCATTATTTAACTCAGAAAAGAGTGATCAATGACTCAAAGTCTGACTGACAGCTCTTTATGAGGGTTCCTCAAAGGATGGTACCAGGTCACTAATATCTAACACATTCAGCAATGATGTGGATCATGGGAGGGAATTCAGCATGTCCACAGATACACCACACTGAGGGGAACTGTTGATTCTCTGGAGGGAAAGACTATCAGATGTCCCTGGACAAGATGGAGGAATGGGCTGGCAGGAATTGTACAAGGTTCAGCAAGGACAAATACCAAAGAGCCTAGCACCTGGGATAAAATAAATGCCTTACGCTAATACGGGTGTGCCAAAGGCTTGATAGATTATATCTCTGCAGAAAAGGTCCTGAGGGTCATGGGGAACAAAAATTGAAAATAAGTCACTAGTTTCACCTCATGCTGATGAAAAGTAACCACGTTGGGCTGCATTACCAACAGAATGGAATAAAATAAAGTAAAACATTTATTCCCTACTACTTGGCACTTAGAAGGCTTCATCTAGAGTACTGTGTCTAGTTCAGAGCTTTTGGTGCAAAAGAGAAATATCTAAACTGGAATGAATCCAGGGAAGAACCACTAAGATTTCTAGGACATCTCAAGACAGCCTGAGTGAACTGGATGGAAAAGTGAAGGCCAAGGAAGGATCTAATTTCAATGTTTCATTGTCTATGGTGGTTCTTAGAGAAGAGTAATTTCCAATGTACACTGTGTTAGAGCAGAGACTACAGTTACATGTTGCAACAAGAAAAACATCCAAATATACGAAAAAAGTCACAGTGGAAAAAAAAGAAACATGAATACAGATGAAAGAGGTAATGGGAAGTATTGTAAAACACAGGTCTTTATTTCTATAAGAATTGATGATTAATCTTGGATTCTCATCAAGATATCACCAGAGTAACAGCAGTTTTACTTCCAGGTGTATGTTTTTTATTTGATTCTACACAATTGGTTTGAAACACAACAAGGAAGAGGAATAACTATAAACAAGGTAAACCAAAAAGTTTAATATTTATATATTAATCTATAGTAAAACCCAAATACAAAAAAACCCCACCAAAAACCACCAAACAAAAAAAACACCAAAAAAACAAACAAAAAAAAAACCCCAAAACCCCAAACCAATAACAGAATGGAGTTAAGATTTTGGGAAGATATTGTAATGTTTCCTAGCTGACTTTGGAAAGCTCCTCCAATACAAAAAACACTTGATTAGAACTGCCATGTGTCTTGGCTTATCTGTACAGCAGCACAGGGTTGCCATGGAAAGTACAGAAAAACATGCTTATTGCATGTACTTTCCCCCCACTTTTCAACAGGATATCCGGTTGAATTTGGAACAGTTCATGCCATACTCTGTTGATATCAGCTGCACACAATCACAACTGCTTGGAACTCAGCAGAGAAAAGGGTAGCAAAACCTGGTGACAGGAAGGACAAAGTCTGTCAGTGAACCTGGCCCTTCCTTTCTTCTGAAGGACTAAATATTTTTTTATTAGAGAAATATGGATCTGTTTTCAAAAATGACACCACTTATCTTCTTAGTAGGAATGCTATTTTTCAATGAGAGATGTATTAGGTTTCTTGTGTCCTTGTTCATTTTGTGAAGGAAAAGGTTCCTCAAACCATAAACTATCTTTCTGGAAGGAAATATAGAGCTGTGCCATACCATGGATGATTGAATGAGTTAATGTGATGTTCTGTGCTTTAAAGATGCTTATAAAAGAAGATCTGATATAGAAATCTGTGTTTTATTCTGATTTTTAATTTATTGATATTAGAGCTTTGCTCGAGCATTTGCTTTGATAAATTGGTTTTAACAAAATATAAATTGCAAATTGATTTCTTACAGCCAAAATAGAATTTCTGGTCAAGACTAAACTCCGTGCAGATCTTGATGAAAGCAGCCAGTAAGATGATGCATGTGTAAGATACAGATCTGGGCTTCTTCTAGTTGACGTTAGTCACTGTACCAAGCAGAAGGAAAGTTTCTAACCCAAATCCGTGCTCTGTCTGCTTCATTTTGGCAACTATAATTTTTTGCCATGACATCTTTTGTAGGGTATAATAGTGAGGTTAAGAATAGGCCTCCTTTAGCTCTACTTGCTGCTAAATTTCTTCTTTTTAAGAGTAAAAAGAAAATTTAAACTTTTAAAGGCAAGGAAATACAAGAGGGAGTTGAGACTAAATTATGACCATAAAATGAAACAAAATAGAATCCAGTGCAAGCTGAGACAATTCTTTATAAAAACATATTGCTCTAATAATCCCTGGGGGGGANAAACCGCTTCATTGTTTGAAGAATTTAGTATGGTTTCCCAAAATTTTATTCTAGTTGTACATCAGTGTATATCTACTACTGCTTGTGTCACATCAATTCAGTGATAATGTCCTTGTGCAACACGGGTTAATTTGGAGTGATTTGGTGTATTATCTTAACTACCATTGAGGGACAGACTATTATGTTCTACCGCAGAGAGGTAGAATATTTGACAAGATTGTCAGCAGTTTCTATTAGAAATGTCATGTTGATGTAGTGCAGAAAAGAGCATTTCTTAGCAAGGTACGTGCAATTTGAAGTCCTATTAAAAAAGAACATCTTGGTTGGTCAAAGTTAGTGAGGAAGAGGAGTTGTGAAAAGATGTGTGTTTTGTCTCAAAAATTACACAGAATATACAAAGTATACATTCTTTTCTGTTCAAAAGTGTGGAAAAGTTTTGTAAAATGTTATAGGGCATATGAAAGTATTATTCATAATACTGAGGATTCTGTTATGTTTTTCTCTAACAAAATAAATCACACAGTGTTTCTGGGTGCTCTTTTTGTGGAAAGTAGTTATTTCAGAGACTAGATTTTGAGTGAGGATTTTTTCCCTGGAATGTTTATAGGTCAGTGATCTACAGTGAGAAATGGGAGAGTTTTAAGTGAATGAGTGACACTTGCTACTTTTGACCCCACACTCAAGAGGGAGTCTCCTTGAGCACTCACCAGTGCCAGCAGAGGAGAGAACAGCACTTAACCTCTACTTTCTCATTGTGAATTTCACATACAAAAATCTCTTCCGATTACATGTAAGCCAACTATGACTTGCTTTTTCAACACTGCAATGTATTTGAGAAATTAAAAGAAGTTTTTTAAACTCTTCCTATCTCATTCATGTATATACAAGAAAGTCAATGAAAGACATAAATGCAGGATGTATTCACCTGAAAGTAACTCTTCCAAAGAAAAGCTGCTATTAATATACCTGGCTGTCGTATCCTGCTTTTTATACTAAATTTCACCCAGATGTTTTTGAAATGGGAAACTTTGGTCAGTTTGGGATGTGATTAGAAACATATTGATACTCAGTTTAGTTATTATTCAGAGTAGAAGATGGGCAGTATGAAAAGTAGATGTTTGCATGATCTTTTAGAGTGGAATTCAAGTACAAATGATTATTGGAGAAACACAGTATAAAGTTCTTAGTCTGACTTTATTATTGATTTACTTTGAAAACACCCACTGAATGTATTGTGATCCTTCCTTTTCTTTAAAGAATTGTAAAAGTATTGCTAAGTTTTTTGTTTTTCTCCTTTTGCATCTGGAGAAAAACATGTAGTTTCATACTCATTTAAAAAAAAAAAAAATCCTTAGCACCATATTTGACTTCTATGCATATCTTCAGCTTTGTAATATTAGCACTTAAAAGCTTTATGTAGAGGAGAAGACTGAGAAAAAAAATCTGACACCCACATTATCCATCTGCATGCTAGTTAAGGTTAGATATGACTCTGGATTAGTTTGCTTCACAAGCGCAGGAAGTGCAAGATTTTATCTTATGGTATCTTCTCATGTATAATCATCATCCCAACTAAGATACACTTAAAAGTACTGCTCCCTAAAAATTTAGTTTGGGTATTCTGCATCCTTAGACAAGGAGAAGTGAAAGAAGACTCTCTAAGAGTGTTCTATATGTCTAAGACTATATATGTTCTACAGCTATTAATGGTTTTGTAGTTCAATTTGCCAACTCTTGCCTGTGGTTTTCTTTACATTTTCTGTGATCTTGATTATAGAACCTCACTTTTGAATACACTTTTCACAGCTTTTTCTTTTTCTTGTGTTTTGGAGAGGCGGAAGAGCAGAGCTGATTATGAAATAATTTCATACACACTGGTCATTAGAAAACACTTCTAAAATTGTGTTTGTAGAGATTTGGCTGATACTCCTTAGTTCACAGAGACAGTAAACTTTCCTTTAAACATGGTATTAGGACAAAAGGGATACAAATTTGCCGCTACAATATTGATAATTTTCTATTTGATTACAAAATATATGTTAGCATTCAGATTATACTAAAACTATACTTTCATGGTTTAGAATAATGTGTATTTATGGGACAGAGAGCATTTGAACAATATATTTCAGAAGTTTTCTGGAACTATCACCTCATTTTTGCTTATTGTATTTAAAATTTGATTAATCTCTGCTATCACTTACTGTTGAAAGTGTATTAAAATCAGGATAAGCAGCAATATCTAATGGTAGAGGTGCATGATTTTCTCATAAAAAGATATTTTCAACTGTAATTTTTCATCAGACTTTAATAGTTAAAATTAAATTTTCCCTGTTGATAGGTCCCAATTTACATGAAATGTGATAATACTATTAATTATTATAAGACAAGACCCTGGTTTGCACAGTGGTAAACAGCCCACAAAGAAATATATCTAAGAGGGTTTTGTACTTAATGAGTCTAGTCCAAGCCCTCAGAACATCTGATAATCACAGCAAAAATTATCATTTTCCAGTGCAAGGCTGGAGGGATTGAGTAGGAATTAAGGCTGATGCTGTAAGGAATTCTGAGCTAAGGGTGACCAGAGCTGAAGTCTGCATCATGTATGGTCTTCAGGTTATCCTGTTGGGACCAAACCAAAAAAGAAGTCACTGATTCAGTTGGAAGATAACTCAATACATTTACGAGGGTATGTGGTCAGCTCATTTTTCTGGGATGACTGAGGCAGTAAGATTGGCAGATTTCAAGTTTGTGATAGGTAGGGTAAGTCTGACTCATTCCCTCAATACTTCAACATCCCTCTGCTGCAAGCACTTGTACCATGAGTGGAACTGGCCAAAGACCATGCAGACCTCCTAGATCTGTGAAAGGACAATGTGATATCATCATGTAGAGGAGCTTCTGTTTGCTTCCTTTTAAAATTATTTGAAATGCAGAAGCAACCATAGAAATAGCTATTTGCCCTACTTTATAAAGCATGGCTGTAGTTGCAAAACCAGATGTTGTAAAGTCACAAAATGACATATTACTCTGTAGCTTCAGTTTCAAATTCTCTCATAAATTCATAGGCACTTTGATTCAATGGCCACTTAGGTCATCTTCCATAGGAGCCACTGCCTCATTCAGAGCATTATCTAGACCTGCTGGGAATGTGAATCTGGAGTGCTTTCCATATGATCTATTTTTTTGATGCTGTTTGAATGTGAACAAAACAGATATTTGGACTTCGTGTTATTTGCTTTGGTGCTGTCATAGAAGCAGCTAAGCACTGATGTCTCTTTTTCTGATTTCTGTTGGTCTGCATTCTGGCTACTGTCAGATACAACTGAAGTCTATGTGAAAATTGTCTTGAACATGCAGAGTGTTACTTTATGTAATTTGAGAAATCAGTTGCTAAACCCTCAGTTGAGTACTGTAAACAAACAGTCTCCCACTGTCCTGCTGTTCAGCTTGCTTTCTGTAGTGTGGGGATAACAGTAACCTCTCACATCATAGTGCACTTTGTGAAGATAAATTAATGCTTGCAGAGCATCACGGAGCTGACTGCCAGAGAAAAGCCCATGAGGAAATTAATAATTCTGTCTTCATTGCAGCCTCTGAATAATGTGCAGTAGATAAGGCATAACTCTACAAAATGAACAATGAGGATAAAACAAAACATTGAATAGCTGTTCTTTTTTAATTGATCACCATCCATTCTGTTCACTCAATGGGGTGGGGGTCTTGTGAAGAAAAAAATACAATGTGTGATTACATATTATAATGCATATACTCTAGGGAAAAGAACTAGGGATGCAAAGACTGTTGCGTTCTCTCATTTTTTATTTCTAAGTATTTAATTTTGCCACTACAATATCTATCACATGCTTTTATGGATGAATTTCTCCTTTGCTGCCATCTACCCCATTTTACCTGCACACAGTCAGTCCCTTGAATTCTAATTCAAACAATAGTTCAATATATTGGGAATGTTTTTCCATGGATGCTTTTTCTAACAAATATTTCCCCTGTTCCTTCCTTCATTTCTTCTGCTCTTGTCTCCTTGATTCTTTTGTGCTATTTGTGCCCGTCATTGCTCTGGAAAGAAAAATATCTTGACTTCTTCAGAAAGCCATGTAATTCCAATACTTTTTAAAGCACAACAACTTTGTGGTTTTATCACTATAAATTCAACTGTGATAGGCATGCTTCACTGTAGTTTTCTTTTTGAGAGGAGAATTAAAAGTTAGGATCAATCAGACACTTTACATGATTTGATTACCTTTCAAACTTGTTCTTTTCATAGCTGAGTTGTTTCTTTACTTTTTTTTTTTACCTCTTTCAGATTTTCTTCCCTTGTCAATAGACCTTTCATTGTAATGAACTTTGGAATCTGTTCATCTAATAACACTGATTATGTGCTTATTAAATGATCTAAGCAAAGACTCAAGTCTACGCTGAGACAGAAAAAAAGAAACTGATTATTGTGTTATTTATTTTATTATGTACTGGTTTATATTTATATGTCTGGAGAAGAAACAATAAAATCCACTAAAATTTTTTAAAATTAATCACTTCAGGACAATAAAAATTCTCTTGTCCTACCTAACATAGCTCTTAGTAGAAACAGATAAAAGCTACTGCTCTATTTTTCTGTTTTTCATTTTACATCTGCAGTAGCTTGCAGACACTCAGAACAAACAACTCTCTATGATTGACAGGAACTATGAGTGTTGTGGCTCATCTCAGCCAGCACCCAAATTTTGGCAACCACTAATTACATCTGTTGCAAAGAAAGATGCAAGAAGCCTTTCCAAGGACAGCTCTGGAATAAGTAGGGGTTCACTCTGAAGCCCACCAACTGAGCATTGAAGGGCTGGTCCTTGAGCATTTTTTACAATTTGTGGAAAACTCAGCTCAGGTGAACTTCATCCGGAGGCAGGGTTTCTTTTCTCTGGGAATTTGCAATTGAAATAAATTATGAAAAACCCAAAAATGGTGGCTTAAGCAGTTTTACAAATTTGACCCTCATAGGTAGCCGTATCAGGAAACTTCATAGTGTGAATGCATAAAAGTAAAGACCTTCATGCAGAAATAACCCTCAAGCTAGTTGTAAAAAACAGAACACCAGTTGGCAGAGATGTACTTCAAAGGATGTTTGTGTATCAGTTGTCAAAGTAATAGTAGACTCAGATTTTCATCAGGATGCAGTACATCAGAGAGTACAAATGTCTTGGGAGAAGCTGTGGCTTGGATGTATTTCAATAATTTCAATTGTTTTTACTCAACATTTACTCAGTGAAATTTTAAATGGCCACTGCATGTTTCTGCCTTAAAAATTAAACGTGTAACCTCACATGGCCCCACATGGCCAGCTCTGCAGAAAGACCATGGATTTGTATGATTCACAAATTAGTATTTGAATTATCTAAGTTTTACCAATTAAAAAATAATCAATTTTCTTCACAAATTTGTTTTCTTACTCACACATTTTATATCCTTCCGAATAACTTCTAGAAATTATTAAAATTTTCAAATATGAAAGTGTGATTCCAATGGAGTAAAAATTACCAGGTTTGCTTAAGGGTGTAAATGGACATTTTTATCATTAAAAAAACCCCCAACCTTGCCAGTGTTCAGTTTTCATGCTCCATTTCAGGCCTCTGGATACTGAAATCAGGATTCTCATTTGAAAGGTAGAAAAGTATATGTTGTGTATAATAAACACAACTCAAGCTTCAGACAATCTAGCTGTAAGAAGGCAGATACTGATACCATTGCTGCTTGGGGGCAGGAGGTGAGGGAAGGTCAGAAAATGCTCATAAATATTTTGATATTGATATTACTTTGACATTGTACAAACGAGCTGGGCTGATCAAAATCCAGTGCCTAATGCAGAACACACTTAATCTTGCATAAGTAACTGATTTCAGGACTAGGATCTATAAACCCTGCCCAACAATGTAGATCCCCACACATTCACTGTGGCTGAAAGGTTCTGTTTGTGTAGCTGTTAGCAGGACAGGGACCAGTTGAGATAATATGTCGTGAACAGACTTCCTTTGACAAGGAATTTGTGGATGGGAAAAACCTTGTCTTATAAGGGAAGAGGTATTATTAGTCTTCAAAATTCAATTACAAAGAACTTTTATTAAAAAATACATTCTTCAGCATATGAAGCCTGAACACAGGCTTCAATCTGAATAAAGCCAGATTTTAAATAAACGGCTGAATAGAGACAGGAATGATAGCCATTGAGCCAGCATCGTAACTATCAGAGCAGAAGTTATGGTCTGGTGTATAGTGTCAAATATCTAAAATCTTATCCATATACTTCTACTCATTTCAGTTCCTTATGTTCTGGAAATATATCATGTAAAATTTTCACAATTATCTTTAATCACAGGACCAACATTGCCCCTTTGCTGTATATGTGTGGGATGTGAGACTACAGAGAATTTGTCAAAAGAGCAAATAGGAAGGAATAAAGATTCAGTGTTTATGTCTCAGGTCTAATTAAGAACCTCTATTCATTTATACAAATACTAAGATTAATGAAGGGAGGATATTTTCCTTTTTAAGAGTACAAGTAGAATCAGAGGATCAAGTGTCAAGAATCAGGAAGCAGGCTTAGAGGCCATCCAGTCTGACTCCTCCACTCAAAACAAGGCTTCATCACCTTCTGAGTACCTGTTCCAATATTTAAGAACCTTTGTCATTAACAACATACTCTTACACCTAAACATAATTTGCCTTGTCGTAACTTGTTTCTGGTTCTGTTTTCCTTATACTCTCCCTTATATAACTTGAAATGGCAACAATTTTTTCAGGAATTAATTTTTCAAAGGTTAGATAATTGGAAAAAATTATTTAGCACTTTTGTTATTATAGTTGTGGAGGAAGGTGGTGGAAGGTGGAATCTGTACTGCAGGCCACTCACCAACTCTAGCCTAAACCTGCTTGCTGAGTAAGCTCCATCTTATCTCTCTAGCTGCTTATAGAGGAAGTTTGAAATTTCAAATTTAAAATTCATATTTACCTGTAATTATCATGTATAAAGATAGACTTGTTAAATCTCACTTAAGAAATTATACTTGAGTCACCTTGTTTAGAAAGTCTAATTTCCCACTCCCATTTGGTAATAATTAGAAATGTGAAAAACTTAAAAATATTTTTATATAATAAAAATTAAGACTTCTGGTTCAACTGAACTTCTGAAGTTATACTGAGTAATGTGATTGATCAAAAATATTTATATTCCCTGTTTATTACATTCAAACTATGGCAAGATTAAATTCTACTTTGAAGGTGTACACAGGTTTGCATCAGATATTCAGGTAGTGTCTTAGGCAGTCTGAATAGGAAGGAAATAGGCTTCCCAGACCACAAAGAAAATAAATTTTAAAAATTGATATATTTTTCCATAAAGTTGTTTTTTTCGGGAATATAATTACAAGAAAAGTAAGAAGTAAAATTACAAGAAACTGCCTGTTTGCAGTTTATGTCTGCTGCTACATGGTCAAATAGTCCTGATGTGCATTTGTTGGAAATAGATTATAAGAAAGTACCTGTCTTGCTGCCAGGGACTGTACCAAGCAGAAGTTTACTAAGATTATACAAAATATAGCAAAAACTATAAAAAGTTAGTTAATTGAAGGACATTTTAATACATTTGTCTAATTGTGTAGGTGGGAGAAATACAAAGCCATTTAAAATCTTATCTAATTTGATTCTCAGGCCCTCAGTATGTGAGTCTTAGTATTTTGCACATAAAAAACACCAAGAAAAAATACTCCTGATATCATGAACATGTCAATATCTTGATATAATGAACACAAGGGAAACCATTTTCATTTGCATTGATAAGATTCATATTGCAAGGGTCAAGCTGATACAACACATAGGTGATTCTTAACACAATACATAGCAAGATATTTTAAATTCTTGTTTATTCTACGATTAGTGAGATTTGGAATGGTGCTGTGTATCTTTAGATTTTTTTTTATTTTCTGTGGTAGAGTCTATGATTGTAAATGAAGTTTCCTTGTCCAATCATGTCATAAACAAAAATTTCACCTCATGAGTATGTCGGTGACAGCCATATCATCCAATTTTTTAATATAAAGACTCTAGTTAATATTTGACCAATATGCTATGATTTTGGGTTGTAAGCTCTTTTTGTAAATAACCTTGTAATTTTAGCTTAATTTTTTACATGTCTCAGATGGATAATAGCTGGTGTGTTTACTTTCCCTGCTAAGAAAATGGGGAGTTTTTTGGAATTATCTCTTTCCTCAGACCTCTCCAGTGTGTACGTACCTTGTCTGTATCTCAGACACTGAAATGGCCTGCTGCACGTTTGTTAAATTAGAAATTAATATATTCCCATGGTACATAAAGATCCTAGGTAGTCTCTGAGAAGGACAGTGTCTCACCTTAAAACTACCTACCTACCCTGTTACCACAAAATGTTGTAAGTGGATGAATTTTTTATCCAGAGAGAGAAGCATGAAACTCTTCTTAAAAGATGAATAATCAAGGGCACTAGTTAAAGGAGACTTAGGATGGTCTACTAAGTTTGTCCTCCTGGTGATTAAGAATTGGCTTAACCAGATTTAATAGACTAAAATTGAAATTTATGCAAGTGTAAAAAAGTGGAATTAGAAACACTGTTTTCATGAAGAAAGAATATATTTATATAGTGCAGGGAAACATATAACAAAGTAAAAATATTTGGACATGTGGGTTAGGGACTATACAAAAAACCTTTCATTTTCCACCTGTGTGTTTGCAAAGCCCAGAAGTGGAGAGGAGCTATTATATCAACGGTAGGGTAATGACCTGCATCCATCAGCTAATTATATAGCAGCATGTAATTGAGTTTTGCAATGGTAATTGATACAGCCTGAAACACCACATATGCCTGGTGCTCTGTAAAGAAGGGGGAAAAGCAAATCTACTCCTGCGAAGGATGTACAATCTACTCCTGCGAAGGATGTGCAATCTAGCAGCTTTTTCACCAAGGCCAATTCAGTGAATGCAGTTAAACAGTAGTGAAGTTGATGGCTGGCATTTAGACAAAGCTGAAAGAATCTGTATGTAAAAAATGAGAGTTACATTAAAAAAGGCTCAAAACCCAAGGATCATGTTTAATCTCTGAAAGGGATCAAATTCTTTATGTGGGACACTTAATACAACAGGATTCTGATTGATCTGTCTTGAAGCAACTGTGATTCAGATTAATAACAATAAACATGAAACAGGTCCTTCAGATTTGGAGTAGTCCTTCAGAGCAACAAAAGTAATGGGGAGGAAAGAAGGCCTGTCATTAATTGTATATGTCACAAGGGATATAAATTGCAGAAGTAGTGTCATCTGGCTTCTTGCTGCCAAAGACTAAAACATTTAGCACATGAAGCAGCAGCTGTGGCAGCACTGAAAGCTGGTGAAACCATTTTGAGAGCATTAGTAATGGAAGTAGCAGGTGTGGAGATATCCTTTCCACTGACTTGTTTTCTGGAGTGACTTGATGGATCTACCTGTTACTGTTCCTGCCAAAATAAGAGATGCTGTTGCTCTACTTAACTTGCCACTGTCTTTGGGAAACAGGTCAATAATTTTTGTTTACAGTGACAGAATTTAAGTGATCTAAAACTTAGTTTCAAAAGCTATATTTAAGGAGTAAAAGGTTACATTTCATTTTGCTTTTGGTCTGCTCAGCTTTCCACGTTACTGACAGCAGCAGTTCACTTGCAGTGCTGCATTTGCTGCCTTCTTTATCTTGCTGGACCAACAAGCATTGTAATTGAGATCGTCAGAGACAATGGAATGAGATGGATTCTAGGAAGGTTATCTGGAGAGGGAAGTGTGAGAAATAGGTCAACCTTTTAAAGACAGCTACATATCAAAAATGTTTTAAATAAATGATCAGCAAAAAATGAATGATTCCCTGATGAAATGACAGAAAGGAGATAAATTTGTCTTCTTTTTGCATGACACCCTCATCCTACAAAAATGGCCACAGCAACTTTGACTTTTTTAAAATGGACACAGTCCAGAAGAAAGAAAATAATGTCAGAGCATAGCACTGTGAGCCCACAAAAACAGTGAAGCTGGATTTTGTGATGAAAAATTTTTTATCAGGATGACTTGAAAAAAAATGTTACCTGAGAAAGAGCAAGTACTTAAGGTCAGAGTTTGATTTCATTTACAGCACCATCAATCTGGATTGCCTTGATTTGTTTTGGGACAGTTGTCTTCAGCAGAGATACTCTGGATTTACAGCCCTGTAAGTAAGACCACCACTTAGTGCACTGGGTACTGGAAAGTGATATGCAGATAAAGCGGTCAGAGCCAAACTCTGCCCCAGGTTATATCCATGCAACTCCTCTGAAATCACTAAGTGCTTTCTTTGTCTGCTTAATGCCTTGCAGTATTTCTTGTCTCCTGTATAATACTTTTCTTTCCCTGACACAACCTTCTGCAGTTCTCTCCAAAAAAATGGTGATGAATTAGCATAGCAGTGACCTTTAGTAATGAGAAATACCACAAAACTCTCTACCTCACATCTTTTAACCATCTCCCTGACAGTACACTGGCAACAGAGGGCTGCTTTGAAACTCCTCAGTCTGTCAGCGGCAGCCTACAGGATTTCCAGCCTGTTTGGACTGGTATCATATTTGCATCTGAATGAAAAACAGCCTAATAATTGTTTTTATAAACCTACAGGAAAAAAAGTCTCCTGTGTTAGTGCATAATGATGAGTAAGCTTAGCTGAGGCTTCACACATAATTCTACACAGAAATGGATTCCACACCTGGTGAAATTGCAGTGCGAGAGTAGGTTACTAGGGTGGTTAAAAGGGAAATAAATTTTAAAAAAGCCCCCAAAAACAGTTGTCCTATATCTGTGTTTTTCTGAGAGGTACAGCATTAGAGAAAATCTACAGTACTGGGCAGCAGCACGTCTCCTGTGTGCTATTTCTAGTGCTGTGGCTCTGAGTGCAGAAGGGGAGAGCATGAAAGCTATTTGCCTAAGTATCAGGGGCACTAATGAATTGCTTTAGGTAGAGTGATGTGTCCCTGTAGAACTGCATTTTCAGCTTTTGTTCTGGCAATGTTGCTTTTTTGTAACCCTTACTGCAGAGTGATATCTCTAGGGCAGCCAAACTGACTGCTTAAGAGACCATTCTTAATATATTCTTAATATGTTCCACCAACTTTTTTCTCCATCTTCACCTAATAACACCATCAAAGGCTCTGGAAGTTGGCCATTGGTATACACTAGCTTTTAAAATCTTTTAACCTTCAAAATCTGATTTATTAAAAAAGCAAACTTATCTATTACTTACATTACCTCTCTCTCTTTAAAATAAAATTTAGCTGAAGAGTCTTACTGTATTCCTGTACTGTCTATAGAGGAGACTGAAAAAGTAAAAGTATAATCTTATCCTTCTAGAAACATTCATCAGATTTCTACTAGTATCTGCTCTTTCACCTCATCAAAGTGTAAACTTACTTGACTTTTACTCCGCTAACATGAACATCCTCAATTTACTTCAAAAATTGAGTGGCCTCATCCCTAGATACTGGGATATGTTCAAGAAGGGAAAAAGACAGGAATGGCTGAGGGCAGGGTTTCTCAAGGGGAATGAAGATAAAAATGGTTTGAGGGGCCAAAAAGCAGGCAGGGAGGTGGGAACATAAGGAGGCAGGATTTTCTATGGCACAGAGAAAAAAGAAATCTTTGGCATTTTCAGAGGAAAATCTTAAAGCACAGAACAAAGGTGTGAGTATCAGAGTGTGGAGACATACATTAAGTGTGAACAAAAAGGAAGAATTCAAAGGAAATGAAAAGGGAAAAAAAGGGGAAGAGCTGGAGCACTGAAGGTGTTAAAGCAGGGGAAAGTAGGGTGAAGAAATAGTTTGAAGTAGCACAGACTGATACAGAAATAGAGAGAGGAAGAAAGAACAAGTAGAGACAAAGAAAGATTGGGAAAAAAAGTTCTCTGAAATATGACTTTCCAGACTTGTGAGATGTGAAGTAGAAAGGAAAAGCTGACTGCTTGGTTGTGAAACCAGGTTTGTGGTCCATATGCAGACCACTTCTATTGCATTTTTGGATTTTCCTTCATGTTTACTCCTAGTTCATCTCAGCTACTAGTTTTCTAAGATTAGAATACTTTGTGCACAGTTTATTTTCCTATTTACCTTGTGTCCACGTATTATCACGGAATCCAAAGGACTCTTAGCTTTGAGGCCTCTGGCTGGCAAACTTTGAGACAGTGTGGATCATTGTCATATCTATTACATGGAGCTTCTTGTACGTGACACTTGCCACTGAAGTGAGTATTGGTCATCCTTCCCCAATACCTCCCCAGTTTTTACCCTTTGCTTTGTATATCTTAGTTTATATAACTTTATTCTAGGAAACCAGAATTTAGTAGGCAATGTTTGACGACAATGGTTATTTAAATAACCAACAAGCATTATTGTTGGGGGTTAGGTTTGTTTTTTTTGTTTTTTTCCTCTCTAAAGAATTTTTTCCCCATAAGTTACCAAGGAGACCAAATGTTGGGTACTTAACAGTACTCAGCTGAAAAAAAGGAGGATGGCCAAATCTCGGAGCTGGGGGGCAGGGGGACTCTGGGTTTGGCTCTGGGCATTCTGGTTTTTTTCGGGAGGGAAACGGCTGGGTTGCTGNTAAAATATACATTTGCACAGTAATATTCAGTTATCATGTGCATCATCTGCAGTTGATCAAAGAGTGCTCCAGGCAGTGATACTCATGTAATGAACACAAGTAACCCATAAGGCAACTGAGCACATCCTGATGGAACGTCATGGCTGTGGTGAAGGAGTATTCAGGGAATCATCTGCTGCACTGACGAGGATGTCCAGAAGTACACACTTTTGAAATCCATCTATTTTTTTCTTTTCTCAGCTAGCAGATAGAAAAGGATTTCCACTTCCTTACCTCCTTTTTTTTATTATTATTTTTGCCCCTTCCTTCACTTTCTTGTCTTTACATGCCTTTAAAGTTGACATATGCCATCAGATGTTGAACCACAAATAACTCTTTACACATTGAAGTCAGTATCTTCCACGCTACATTTAAGTCCTT
Organism: Illadopsis cleaveri; assembly: GCA_013399915.1. NCBI lineage: Eukaryota > Metazoa > Chordata > Aves > Passeriformes > Timaliidae > Illadopsis > Illadopsis cleaveri. Next base: position 524,844 of record VXBB01016578.1, read on the forward strand.
TTGGGTGCTCCTATCCAAAGCAACAGAGATTGGCAATACTGATATAGCTTTATTTCCATCCATCTTCTATGTTAAATCTTGGTTCAGGGGTTGTCTTTGTAAGTGAATCTGTTTGTAGTACTATGACCATCTTTAATTATTTCCAGATTGTTTTCACAAAATAAATTTAAATATTCATGTAAATATTATTGCTGCCTATGAGAAAATATTTGGGTAAACATGGATATGACAATAAAAAATCAGTAAACATATTGAAATTTCCAACCTACGCAAGATATAAGAGATGCAATAAAATCCTCCAGGGCAACCGCAATAAAATGGACAAGGGACAATGAAAGAACCTCAGTTCCAAATCTATGTATAATAGGCTTTCCTGAAAAGCAAAGATCAGAGTGTCTTCACAAAGGAGAAGAGTCTCAGCAGATAATTTTCTGCATAAGAATAGAGAGCCAGTAATTGTCTATGATTGTATGACATATTCAAGGCATACTTTGGAATGATATTCTTAAAATATTATTGGTCTAATTTCTGCACTCTACTTAAGCAATAAAAGCATGTTTGCTGCAGACAGATTTATTTTAGTAGAACAAAAATGATTGGTAATGAGTGAAGAAATTAGTTTAATTAATATATAATTTATGGGGTCATTGAAGAGAGTTACTGGAGAGCAAGAAATGAAGAAAATATTAGATTCTCCTGTTTTAGATCCACATATTTCATAGTACCATAGAATCATAAGGTTGGAAGAAACTTCCAAGGTCATTGATCCCAGATTTTCAGTAGATACTTTACTACATGATGACAGAGAAAGGTCATACAGCTTCAGTGACTTTTGTAAGTATTCAAAAGTGGACACAATCAAGAATTTAGCTTTACAAATGAATGCAATCAGTAGAACAGAATGGTTTCTATTCCTTTTACAGTCAACACCAAGAACCCACAATTCCTAGAGTTTTTAACTTAGTCCCATCTATATTTATTTCTCTTCCATTTATCTATCTTGTAGTTCTGATCTCTAATGTATAATACAGAATTTTTATAAATGTCATTTATATCCCTGAAAACAAAGGGATGTTGTTTTCACACTACCATCCTGCATATTCACTATTAAAATGCTATGTCTCCTTATGTCTCTACAGCCCTCTGCTACTCTCTTCAAACATAAGCTATAAATTCAGGAAATATATTCCCATTAATATTCCATTCAAGTAAATTCTTTGGGTAGAGCTTTGCTGCAGTTGGTTCAACAAAATCAACAGTTATTTAAATAAATTGTATAATCTCTCAATCTGTGATAATGAGTGTATGAATACATAAACAGAAATGGTTGTATACAATTCAATTAGAGAGGTAGAGCAGCTTTGTCTTTCGTTTATAATCTCCTTGTGCTAACATCTCCTTAGTTCCCTTTGTGCCATCTTTATTATTCAGAGTATACAAATAGAAACATAATTTAGAGTTTTCTGAGCTTGCTCTTTCTTACTGCGTTGTGGTATATATTGTTTCATAACAAGAGATTCCTGGTGGATCTGCTCCAGCACCTTGCCAGTCACAGAGGTAAGATGATCCTGCAGTTTCTCATTTTTTTGTTTTTACTTTTGAAAATGGGGGTTATGTTTCTCCTTTTGCAGTCAGAGGGAACTTCACACCAGACTGCCATAACTTGTCAAATACAATGGTGGAGGAGAGCCTTGGGTATTAACTAGCTTTCTTGGGCTGCTCTTTCCCCCAGGGCTCTATCTCATGGTACTCTATGAAACAGATCCCCAAAGAGGACCAACTGTAGACCAGGGTACTGAGCTTGTTCTATGCTGTCCTTCCTGTCCTAAGGATATTAAACTCTACCATTTCATGATCACTGCAGCCAAGGCTGCCAGTGAGCTTCACATTCCTACTAGCCCCTCTTCTTGGCAAGAATATGGTCCTGCATAGAACCTCTCCTCATTGTCTCCTCCATCTGTTTGGGAAGAAGGTTATCATCAACATATTCCAGGAACCTCCTGGATTGCTTATTCTTGGCTTATCCCTTCTACAGATATCAAGGTGGTCAAAGTTTCCCATGAGGATCAAGTCTTGTGAAAGCTTGGCCACTTCTATAAGTTTATAGAGGGCTTCATCCGCTCAGTCTTCCTAGTTGGGTGGCCTGTAGCAGACCTTTACTATAATGTCACCTGACTCTGACCTCACTTTAGTCCTGATCCATAAGTTCTCTGTTATCCCTTCTATCTCCAGACAGACATCCATGAACTCCAGTGGTCACTGACATGGAGGGCAACAAGTCCTCCTTGTCCTCTCCGTATGTCCTTCCTGAAAAGGCTGTTTCCTTCTATTCCAACACTCCAGTCATAGAAACCATCCCAGCACATCTCTGTGATGCCAATAGGATCGTAGCCCTGCAGGTGAGCACACCTTTCTAAGTCCTCTTGTTCTCTATATTCAAGAATTGTTTGTCTGATATTACTTCCATGTGCTGCAACTTGACTTATGTAATGGATTGCATACTTTTTTTGTCCTTGGACACTGTTATCAAATTAAATCAACTTATCTACTAGTTACTAGTGAGGCCAAGATTCTCAGCTACTTCCAACTTCTGAGCTGACGATACAGTAGTAACGCTGTTATGGAATTGGATATCTTTAAGCAATCACTCCACAACACCAATTGAAAATTACATAAAATAGATTAGAAGCTTGAAAAAGAAGTGCTGACCTTTTAGTAGGTAAAACGCCAATGCAGTTCTGCCTATTACACAGCTCTGTAGTGATGTATTTCAAAAAATATTTTTGGAAATGTCAAGCATTCAATCATTTCTACATTAGGTTTTTTCAGGAGAGTCAATAGCATATGTAGAAGAAAAAACAGAAATTAACTTTCTTAATATGGGTATTCTTTTTTTTTTTTTT
>VXBB01016578.1:527774-546752 GCA_013399915.1 Illadopsis cleaveri
TTTTTGTTAAATTTTACTTTCTGTAGCTACCTACCTCAATTTACAGTTATACCTTTTTAGCACAGTTCCTCTGTGTAGACTATGCTTTATGAAAGGAAACATTTCCCTGCCCTGTGACTTACGACATTTGAATTTCCATTTTGCCCTCACCAACGACATTTCTTCACAGAGGATTCCCACAATATTGCTGTGCTGGTTTTGGCTGACATTGTGTTAATTTCCTTCACAGTAGCTTGTATGGGAATATGTTTTGGATTTGTGCTGAACACAGTGACGATGAGGCAGGGATGTTTTTGTTATTGTTGAGCAGGGCTTACACAGAGGCAAGGCCTTTTCTGCTTTTTGTACTGCCAGCTGGTGAGGAGTTTGGGGTTGCATGGGAGGTTGGGAGGAGACTGCCCAGGACAGGTGATCCCAACTGTTCAAAGGGATATTCCAGACCACAAATTGGTCAGAAGGAGGAGAGCAGTGGGGATGTTTAGGGTGATGGTGTTTGTCTTCCCAAGGAATCATTTCATGTGATGGGGCCCTGCTGTCCTGGAGATTGCTGAACACCTCCCTGCCCATGGGAACAAGTGAATTAATCCCTTGTTTGGTTTTGTCTTGTTTGTTTGCATACATGGCTTTTGATTTCACTATTAAACTGTATTTATCTCAACACACAAATTTTCTAGCTTTTTCTCTTCCCATTCTCTGCCCAATAGTGCTAGTGGGGGAACAAGACAGTGGCTGTGTGGGACTTCATGGCTGGCTGGGGTTAAACCATGACAAGTGCAAAAAATGTGATGAATGATTTTGTTTTTCTCCCACTTCCGCTTTATAATTTTCTCAACTAACATAAAAACACACATATCGGATCATTTTTCTCAGTATACTGTATGAGTTCCTGGATATTTCTGATCCAGAATTTTACATATTAGTAAAGACATTTTGATTGGTTTCATTTGATGTTGCACATTCTTCTTACTTTCACTTTCTTCCAAATAAGACTGTAAAGGTAGCAATCCTACAATATTGAATAGTATACTCTTTTGTTTTTTGAGCTTATTTGTATTTGCAATTTTATTGTTGTTCCAGAAGATTTCAGATGTAGTTGTGGATTTGTTTTCAGTTTCTGAGCAAAATTGTAGGAGTAAAATGGGATGACTATATTAAGATTGTTATGATTAGAACTTTGGGCTCCAAGGATGGCTTAACAACAGAGAAGTTACCAGGCAATGAAAATTGGGCAGAGATATCATTCAAATAGGAAGGAACCATAATGAATAAATGTACCAAGTAAAGTCTACACATTTATCCTTCAAACCTCCAGAACACAATGTTTTTATATAATTTCCAGTGCTTGTAGGATGATAACAAATGTAATATTGCACCACAATATTTTTTCCTGTTTTGGAAATATGACAACAAAATCCCATATTTTTGAAGGTGTGTGACCAAAACTGTACACTGGACAGGAACAGGAAAGAAACTAACTGTTTAGTAATGTCTTAAATTGTCTTATTCAGAATAATTTTAGAAATAAAGCAAAATATCTCTCCTGATCAATTTTGTCCTGCCAAGTGACATCTTAGGCAAAAGAAAAATCAAGAAGCATGTATTTGGAAATAAAATGCTTCGTGATTTATGAGAAATAAATGCTGATTTTGACTAAAATTTTTTAAGATCTTTTGGAGTGATTCTTCTCAAGTGCACTTCATTTGCAATGAAGATTTAATGATGAATGATTCTGTTTAACTTCATACAATCTCTCCCCTTTCCATCTCCAGCCCCAAATGTTTGGTGGGCTGGAGAGTGTCTCAGAATTAGAAATTCAATCAACTGAAATGTTTCTTTACGATGGCAGGTGTATGGCGTTTACATCTAATTTCACTTTGACTCATATTTTATCCTGAGGAAATATCAGTGGGAGAGAAAGAGAATCTAAAGAACATTTACAGGGCCAGAAATGTATTTCTGCCGATTTCAAATACAGTTTAAAACCAAATTTTAACTGTATTTCTTTCAAATGTGACAGAAGAGAGATCAGTCACCTCATGAAATGATTACTCCTCCTGTTTTTAACTATGCCCTTCTCCAGAAAACATATTTAATGTACATGAAGCAGAGAAGTTGGCATTTATACAGTAATATTGCTGGCTTAGTACAAATATTTCTCTTTCATAACTCTATATCTTTCTCATGCTTGTTAGCAAAGCATCTTAAATTTTGGAGTAGAAGCTTTAAATGCACAGGACTTGGACTCAAAATTTAAGAATTTCTGATACACATTGCAGTCTGTCATTGACCTACTTGAGATGAAGTTTCTTATCATTCTATTCTCATTGTAACAGGCATTAGTACTTTTAATAGTTGTCAAAAAATGAACTATAAATATATGTATCCAAATTATTAATATAGTCTCAGATACCAATAATTTTCTAAATACTACTGAAATGTGTTTCAAAGATCAGATGAGACTGTAGTTGACTTAGATAGGTTTTCTATCTTCCATTACTAGTAGTGTAAAAACATACCTGTACTCTGAATTATGGGAAAATGAGATGATGCATTATGAAGAAAGGCTTTTCCTGCTGAAATATGTCCTTATTTACACTACAGAAGAGATTACAGGTCTCTTTGCAATATGTGACAGGGACTTTTCATCACAAAAATGTTATGTAATTTTATTATGTGCAATTTTATTATGTTATTTGCTCAAAGTTTTGAAGTCATCCATACTAATCACTATTAAAAATAATAATAAAAGCAAAAAGAAATGACATTATCCACTAGGTACATACATTTATGAGCATGCATTTGGTGGCTGCTAATATTTTTCTACTTTCTTTGAACTCTTGGATATTCTGAGAAGATATTTCTATTTATGAGATATACCTACTCATGTCTGGACTCCACTGAGAATGCCTTCAGCATGGTGTTTATGAGAAGAACTTTACAAGGATCAGTGTCTACACAGGTACAGTATGATGTCAGTTTTTTCCTGAGACATGAAAGGAGCACAAAAAACCAGCCATAATGTTTTCCAATTATGTAAGAACATTTTGCAAAGATAGACCTTGGTTCTCAACCAGCAGGTCAAGGAAGATATGTCTTCCTCTCTGCTCTGCTCTGCTCTGGTGAGACCCCACCTGGAATACTCCGTCCAGCTCTGCAGCCCCCAACACAGGAAGGACATGGACCTGTCAGAGCAGGTCCAGAGGAGGACCATGAAGATGATCACAGGGCTGGAACACTTCTCCTATGAGGAAAGACAGAGATAGTTGGAGTTGTTCACCCTGGAGGAGAGATGGCTCAGAGGAGACCTGAAAGCATCTTCCAGAACAATAAGAGGACCTACAAGAAAGCTGGAGAGCGTCTTTTTAAAAGGGCAGGTAGAGATAGGACAAGGTGTGATGGTTATGAACAGAAAGAAGGTAAAATTAGATTAGATTAGATTAGATTAGATTAGATTAGATTAGATTAGATTAGATATTGGGAAGAAATTCTTTGTTGTGAGGGTGGTGAGGCACTAGAACAGGATGCCCAGAGAAGTTCTGGATCCCGCATCCTTGGTCAAGGCCAGGTTGGATGGGTCTTTTATGCAACCTGGTCAAGTGGAAGATGTCCCTGCTCATGGCAAGGGGATTTAAACTAGATGGTCTTTAAAATCCCCTCCAACTCAAACCATTCTATGAATCTGTGATTCTGTGTTGCAGTCAAAAATCTTAAGTAATTTTCCTTGTTGAGTCAGGTGCAAGGTTGATCCTCAAAAAGGAATATACTGGGAAATTGTAGTGGGTTGACCCTGGCCAAATGCCAGGCACCCACAAAAGCTGCTCACTCACTCCCCTGCACAGCAGGGAGGGGAGAAAATACAAACAGAGGAGCAAAACAATTATGAAGTGTTCATGGTTTGAGATAAGGACCAGGAGAGAGATTCCTCATTAAAGACCATCAAGGGCAAAACAGGCTCAGCTTAGAGATATGAATTTACTACTAACAAAATCAGAGCAGGATAATGAGAAGTAAAATAAGCCCTTAAAAACACCTTCCCTACACCCCTCCCTCCTTCCAGCTCCACCCCTTACCCCAGCAGTGCAAGGGAACGGGGAATGGGGGTTCTGATCAGTTCATCACCCGTGGCTTCTCCCACTGCTGAGGGAGAGGAGTTGTTCCCCTGCTGCACCGTGGGGTGGCACAGAGACAGTTCTCTGTGACCCTCTCCAGCGTGAGCTCATCTCACCAGCACCAGCTCCCTGTGACCTGCTGTGACCTGAGCCCATCCCGTGGGGAACAGTCCTCCCCAGACTGCTGCGGTGTGGGTCACTGCTCCACGGGCTGCAGTCCTTCAGGGACAGGCTGCTCCAGCCTGGGAGCAGGGCCCCTCTCTCCATGGGTCTCCCACAGGGTCACAGCCTCCTCCCAGGCATCCACCTCCTCCAGTGTGGGGCTGCTCCATGGACTCTGGGTGGATCTCTACATCCCCGTGGCTCTCCACAGGCTCTGGGTAGATCTCTGCATCCCCATGGCTCTCCATGGGCTGTGGGTGGATCTCTGCATCCCCATGGCTCTCCATGGGCTGTGGGTGGATCCTGCATCCCCATGGCTCTCCATGGGATGTGGGTGGATCCTGCATCCCCATGGCTCTCCACGGGCTGTGGGTGGATCCTGCATTCCCATGGCTCTCCATGGGCTGTGGGTGGATCCTGCGTTCCCATGGCTCTCCATGGGCTGTGGGTGAATCCCTGCATCCCCATGGCTCTCCACGGGCTGTGGGTGGATCCTGCATTCCCATGGCTCTCCATGGGCTGCAGGGGCACAGCTGCCTCACCTCGGGCTGCCCCACAGGCTGCAGGGGAATTTCAGCTATGGCACCTGGAGCACCTCCTGCCCCTCCTTTTCTACTGGCCTTGGTGTCTGTAGGGCTGCTCCTCACAAATCTTCTCCCTCATCTCCTCTCTGGACATAATTTTAACTGCCCAACAACTTTTGTTTTGATTTCTTCTTAAATATATTATCACAGAGGCATTACCACAATCTCTAATTGGCCCAGTTTTGGCCAGCAGCATGTCTATCTTCAGAGGCATCAGGGATTCGCTTGGCTGGACATGATGGAAGCTTCTGACAGCTTCCCACAGAAGCCATCTCTGTGGCCCAACCTGCTACCAAAAACCAGGCCATGCAAACCTAGTACAGAAATTTTGCCTTTTTTTTTTTTTTGAGTTCCTCTTAGAATCACCCACCAAAAAATATTTTAGTCCTAACCCGAGTTCTTTTGGTCTGTCTCAGTGTAAAATCACACTATTTTAATAACTGTTGATGGAGTTAAAAAAACAAGTATTGAATTATTCTTCCTTCATTCAGTCACACTACTTTTGCATTTTTTATTACTATGTTTTCTCTTTCTAGTTTCTGTCAATTTATTCACTCATTCAGATACAAATAGAGAATGAATTTTAAAAAATGAGATCATTAAATAATAATCCAGATCTCCATATTAGCACACAAATCTGCCTGTTGTATGTTTGGGACACATTGAATAGTCTAATTTTGTACCTTTGAGTGCCTTGTGCACTGTCTGCAGGAAACTCGTGCATTAGAGTGAGGAAACTATTGTTGCTGTCTTTTGCTCTGAAGAAATTATGATTTAGTTTTTAAAAAGTAAGAAAAAATTAATAATACATATATAATTAGGTTAAAAGAAAGTAACATATTTAAAATTTTGTGTGGCCTTAATTAAATAGACCATGATTATTCTGTTACTTAGACTCTTTTTTCCCTCCATTCACAGCAATGCTCGATTTTGAATGAACTTGATACTGTAAGTAAAGGTATCTATTGCTGTTTGGAAAATTTAAGGAGATTTCAAATTTTTGGAAAGGAAAATAATAGAAAACAAAAAAAAAATCATGTTCAGATACTAAGATGGAACAAGGTATTCATGGCTTTGAAAATTCAAGAAAGTTGAGTGTTGTTTGTGATGAAAGGAGATCACACACAAAAAAAATAATAGAACTTTGGAAAAGCTACAAAAGTCAAAAGTGGATATTGAAAGAAATAAGAAAAGGAAGTTATAGTAAATCAAGTAGAAGATAAAAAAGTGTGGTCAAGTCAGACTGAGTCCAGTCAAATCAAGTGGTCTGATCTTGAATCTAAGGCTTTTTACTGAAAGAAAATTGCCTGTAAATATGTTTGTTGTCATATGTCATAATTTAACCTCAGCCAATGGTGGCCACACACAGCAGCTCGCTCACTCCTCTGCTGCCAGTGGGATGGGGGAGAGAGATGGTAGGGCAAAAGTGAGAAAACTCATGGGTTAAGACAAAGAATCTAATGAACAGAAAAGGAATAAAATGACAATAATAATGATAATATCAGTCAAGACAATAATACTTTAAAAAATAATCAGGTTAGACTATCCAAAACAAGTGACACACAATGTGATCACTCACCAGCTGATGCTCGGACAGTTCCTGAGCATCAGCCCCTGGCCAACTTTGGCCTCAGTTAGCAAAAACTATAATTTTATTATTAACCTTATTCTCATCCTAAATCAAAACCATGGCACTATACCAGCTACTAGGGAGAGAATGAAGTCTATTCCAGCTGAAACCAGGACTGTATAAAACTAAGGATTATGCCAAGATTAAGGGTTTGATAGGAAAAGAAGATAATAGTATGACCAAATGTAACAGGGAATCAACGCAGATTCCCTGAGAAGGGCAGAAAGGAATGATAATGAACTCCTGCTTTGCTGTGTTGCATTTAAGAAGCTTAAGGACTGGATTATTATCAAGACACTAGTGAAAGATGGACTAATTCAATTTCAGGAAAAGAAATAGAATGAAGGAATGCATGTAACAACTATCCAGTTAGGTTTAAATGACATAGGATTGTTAAAGACCAACCATATTGTAAAATTTATTTGAGATGAGGTGAGAGGAGAAAGAACTGCATACAGTTTTCCTTTCTTGTGAGTGTTTATACTTTGCCAAGTGAAGTGACTGTATTATACTTACAGTATACTGTATTATGGTATTTCACGGAGCTACTAGGTTTCCTGAATTCCGGATTTCCATGGAACTGTACTATGATCTTTTACCATATCTATTTAATATCAATCAATAATGATTTCAAATAGCAATTTCTGATACTCATATGAAATCATATTCATGATGAATTGATAAATTCTGAAATCACATGAAGTAAGGGAAAGAAAAAAACTGAGCTACTTAATACAACTTTATTCCCTGCTCTCCCACTCTTACTCAGAGCTCACCTTTGATGGTCACCTGATTTTGTACTGCCAAATGGTCAATATCTGCTTTCATTTATTCCTTCCACACTGCTGTGACTCCCATTCATTCTTGTTGCTACTGGTGTTCATACAGGAGAACTCAGCTGTATATAATATACCAGGACCTAATAATTTTATTCTACAATGACAGTATCAGATTTTGCATTCAAGGTTAAAATACATATTTGTTCTTTTTTAAAATCAAAATGTTTTCTTGCCACTGTTTACTTCAGTCAAGATATTTTAGGTTAGGTTAAGAAAAAAAATCCATACACTGATGAGATTTCATAATTAAATAATTTCCGTCTTACTGACTCTATGCTTCTTAAAGAATATTCAGCTGAACCTGAATTATGTGTTAGGAATAAAGATGAAAATATAGTCATATGGTGTTACTATGCTTTAACAAGAACCAGGAGTTATTTGACTCTGATATGATCTCAATAACTTTTTATTTTATTTTATTTTAATTAACTGACTGCAGGAAGCTTATTCATGAAGAACTTTGAAATCAAAGGCCATAAATTGAGTTGGTTGCAAGATATGAATTATGAATTATTGAAGTAAGTTTTTTTCTAGAGAAGTATGAGCAAAACATACTAAAAAAAAATTTCATTTGTATTCAGTATACGTGAAGCATTTAACACCCAATATATATTTCAATTAAAAATAAGATTCCAATTTCTTTTAAAAAAGTGATTAACAAAGGGCATTGGTAAAACATAACAACCATGCTTTATTTTTCTCTGCTTTTGTAGAGTGACTGTTTTACCTGTTGTTTATTTGGTGAATTTTCATCAAACAGATAGACTAAGTTTTTTAATAAAGCTTTTTGATGATGATGATGATGATGATTATTACTGCTCTGGCTCACAAGTTCTGAGAATAGCTGACCAAGTCTATTATAAAATGAGTTATAATAGACAAGAGGTAACGGACAAAAGACCTTAAACAGAATGACTTACCACACAGTATGAAACAAAAAGCTACTAGTAGAATACATAAAACAGTGCATGACACTAAGGTATATTTATTAAAGCTAGCAAGGAAATAGTATAGACTAGGAGTCAATGTAACCAAAATGACAATTGTGTACACAGAGTCCTTTCACCCAATCCTCAAAGGAGTAACCACAAAGCAGGCATTCCAAACTTTGGGGAGAAACCTCCACACATTTCCAGGGAATGTGCAGAAAATTTCTGCTTTGTGGAAGATTGGTGAAGCTTTTATAGTTGGTAAAGTGAAGTGCCTGTCAATCAGAAATTCCAGCTTATCTTTCTACATCTTGCTTCCACAGCAAGATATTTACTGTCAGCTGAAAGCATCATTCCCATGGCACTGAAATAACTCACTACAAGGCAAACTGTCCTGATTATTTCACCAAGGCTCATGTAAGAGCAAGATACCCTGAGTTATTTCATCAGCTAAGAAGGAACAGAGAAACTCTTGTGATGGGGGAGATACCCTGCTACAGACTGCAACATTCTTTGAAGTCTACTGTTTACTAATAAAGAGGGAGGAAACTTACAGTTAGAGATGAGATGTTATCTCTAGAATCTGAGATCCATATCCCATGTGGACATATGAAATTCAGCTTTCTAAGTCTTATTTCTGTTGCCATTGTCATTTTGTATGTAGAAATAAGATTTTCTAGAATTAGATTAATTCCTAACAATTTAGACTGAGTCTAGACTCCTTCATATTCTAGTCTTCCAAATATACACATGGGGAATCAAGTGGGGTATGCAGTGGTTCCCAAAGGGAGATTTTATCTGTTTTCCTTTTTCTAGAGCAGTAGGACTGAGCTGATATGTGTATTTTGCAATAGTATTGAGTGCCTTGATGTCTTTTTGGCTGCATTGAGAGTGAGCACTCTACAACAAATAATTTTTATAAATGTATAGCTACAAGAGTTGATTCCTCAATCACATCTCTTTCAGCAGGAGGAAAGTAACAAGTCAGCACCAGTCAGCAGCAGCAACAATATTTATTCCATTGCATGGTCAACTAAATTTACCTAGCATTTTGGGAATGAGGGAGTTAAGCCTCTTTATGTTACCATCCCACCAGATGCAGAACAGAGTAGAAGCAAGGTCAGTGCTTTTACTACTTTGTATGAGAAATGAAGTTATATTTAAACAATATGCAAGAGAACTCTTCAAACAAAAATGTAATTCTCAAAGAAATAGCATGCAATTTTGTTCTGCTCATAATTTTTTGTGAATATGTTTGATTTTATTTACAAAAAATGTTTGAAAGAATGCTTTTTCTTCATTTTAGTCATTCCTTTTCTACATTGCCTTAGGAAAACCATCAGCTTGTAGTACAGATATGTAGTACTGAATGAATACTGAGTTCTTCTCTTTGAAGACATAATAGATACTTGGACATTACATAGCCAACGTTTTTCCATTGCTTTCCAGAAAAGACACTGATTTAGATAAGAAGTTAAGATGTTACAAAAGGTCTGTAATAATTTCAAGGATATAGTTCATCTTAAAAGAAACAGAAGGTAAGGGTTGTGAGAAGCAACAATTTATGTTTGTGATCTCCTGAGCATTCAGTAAGTGATTTGTATAATTCTCCTTGTTATGTATGTTTTGTGTAGCAGAATTAAATATTTATCTTATTTAGAGCAAACTATCCATCTTATAACAAGGACCAAATTGACTCAAAATTCAAGAGCATGGGAATCCAATTTGCAGATGATCATTTTCTGTTAGAGTGAGGCAAAGTAAACACTAACTGTTGCTGGAATTTTTTTTTTTAGTACTGCAAAACATCTAAGGGTTTTCTCATTCAGTGGCAGAGAAGAGCAAGATGAAATTTTATCACTTTGGATGAGGAACACCTATCATTTGCAAGGGACTGAAATGCTAAAATATATTTAATTCATATAACTTTCAAAAATTATGTATTCCAATTTTAATTTACTGGAGATGTTATATTATTCAATTATTTCTTATTTCTTGTAAAGAAAGCACAGTGGTAAGCTAGAAGTACTACAAGTAGAAGACAGTAAATTGAGAACTAATAAAGGGAAACTTAAAGACTGATACATTTGTTTTGGAAGCAGCAGAAAGCAAATCTGAAAAGCTTTATAGTCTAAATATTTGCTATCTTATAAAACTGAAAAAGATTTATTTAAGTCTCAATCTTGAACCTTTTTGCATGAAAAATTCTCTTTTATTCAAGTTATAAGCAGTTTGTATACAAAGAAATTATTAGGTGAGGGGAAAAAAGAAATTAAGGAGAATAATCAAGATATATGTATTTATTCTTGGCAGGAAAAATTAGGGCAAAGATGTTTCAACAAGTCCCTAAGCCATCCTAAAACTGTGTTGAGTCAGAGCTACTGTTAGGACCCTGCAGCCTCTGCACAAATGAAATTCCCCCTGTTGAAAAAGTATCCCTAAAAGGAATGTTTCATCATTACCTATATTTTTGTGAATAAAAGGTGAAAAGTCTTGCCCCTTGTAGGAATCATATGGCTCTTCATAAACAACAAAGTTATTTATTTTTTTTAAATGTGTACATTTTGGAATATGTTCTTTAGTTGTTACTCAGAAGTGAGAGATTCTCATCTGGGAAGACACACACACACACTGCCTCTTTCAAAAACCTTTCTAGTCATGTGTCTCAGCTCATTAAAATTTTCAACCAGCAAGTTAACTCCACAATTTAAAAATAATGCATTCATTCTCTCAGTTTGACTTTTTTTTTGTTGGGGGTAAAAAAAATCTGCTTCATTGCTAATAATTCCTTGTTATTTTTATAAACATTTTCTCCAGAGGGTTAATTAGTGTCTGTTGAAGTTCCTAATAGGAGAGGCAAAGTGAGTGATTTATAGCACTATAGAGAAAATGTTCACATTTTACATCAATACAGTAAAACAGCCCCAAATAAACCTGACCCTATGAATGGAGAGGAGCAACCATATTAAGCTGTCTGAATACTGGAATTTTATCTTTGAAGAAAAAATTGTTTGATTTATGAACATTTTTTCTTCTGTTCTGTTTCCAGTGAACAAATGTCTACACTACTATGCTTTGATATTTTTCAAATGTTTGAAATCCTAGACATAGGGTCTGGAGAATGATCCACTGCTTTATATTTCTGGTAATACATTTTTTTTACTTCAACAGGGAACTCTCTAGGTGTACCAAATCTGAGACTGCATGTATCGAAAGCCTTAAATATACACACTTAATAAAATATATTGTTAAATATGTTTCCAGAGTGGAAAGATTTGAATAAATACTGGCATCTCTCCTCAAACACATCTCAAAGGGACCACCAGGCAATTAATCCTTTACCTTAATCTTACTTACCTGTGGAGTCCTGTGTATCCTAAAATTGGGAAGACTATAAAATTAACATGGTGTCCAGTTTCAGCTCTATGAAGATAACAACCAGATTTATTTTTTACTATCTGTAGACAGCACCCTCATGCAGCTCAGTGGGATCTTCAGCAGGTTTAATACCTATATGAAAAGGACCTGTCTGAAACCTAATCCATGTAAGATGGGAGGAGTTGTGGTATGCCCAGAAATTCTTTTTGCAGGCTACAACACAGTGCTGTGCTCATGAGGGGAAGACAAACTGAATTTCACCAGAAAATTAAGGAAGAGTGTAATAGGGAAAAAAATCTATGATATAATAGCCTTTAGCTAAATGATCAGACACTTGAGTGGGATACACCTTCACACTCCATTTGTGTTCAGCCTAAATTTAAATACTGACTCTGTGTGGATCTCTCACACTTCAGACAAGTTATGTAGCAGTGAGGTTTTCCATCATTTAGAATAAGGAGTTTCCTACAGCTTCCTTTGCTGCAATCAGCTGTCATCCAGGACCTGAGAAAACCCTTCTGGTCTACCAGGACTAGTAATGTTTAAAGGAAGCTTTCTTTCTATGTGTGCTGGCTGTGGGGGTGTGTGTTTAAACTGTTGCCCTCACCTGTGATCTCCACTCCTGAGTTATGCACAAAGACTTGCTTAAAAGAAAGAGCTTTTCTCAGATAGGCCTGAATTAAACGCAAGAATCTGAACCCAGAACCAGGTTTAAACAATCAATTTCTCATCAGTTTCCATGGCATATCATGAGGCAGATTTTCAATGATTTTCAATTTTCTTCTGTATTTCTCCTCTACCACACTGGTAAGGAAAGACTACATAGACATATAACTATGAACATAAAGGTAAGAAAACATTTGCAATACCAATCACAGAAGTAGTCTTATAATTTGTTGTTTCATGAGTACTTAATGTGTCTTTCAATTAATATTTGATGTCCTTAATGTGTGGTTATTTTGTTTTTGATATCTAGATCTGCTTTCTTCTGCTCAAAGATGCATAAAGATTAGAGGTTGTGGCCAAATTTAATGCAAGATCTCTCAGAAGAATGGCTTTTGAGTATACCAGATTTTAGCATTTTCAGGCAATTAATGTATCAGATTTGAGGCATAGTCTTCCATTTTTTTTATGATTCAGAATTTCCATTGACATGAATATTAGCCCTAGAAATTTTACAAGTTAGTATAAATGTTTTCATAGCTTAAAAAGAAAGTATAAACCACTCTAATCAGCATTTACTTAATTCAGCTTTCTTCTAGAAATATTTACATCAGACTTAGGCCAGAAGAACCCAAAAAGTTAAATGTCTTTGTGGTGAATATGTATACAAGCTGTGTATAAGGCCCATAATTATGATAGAAAAGGTAGTTGAATGCAAATTAGACTTATTTTTGATTGTTGCAGTTTTATTTATTTCATGAGTACAGTAATTCTTAGCCTGAGTTCTTTTACATCTGTTTGCCCTAGAGATGTTTTCCTTACTTCATATCTAACTTTATCAAGGGTGGTAGAGCTGGGGTAAATGAGCCATCAAACCTAGCATCAAAAAATTTGCTCTTTGCTCTTTAGATGAGAACTTACACCATTCATTTTATTTTTCCATAACAGACTCTGAATTGCCCCTACAAAACAAATCGTTAGATAAGGTTTACTTTGGCAGATGACCAAACATGGAGGAGGAGGGTTGTCTGCACACAAAGAATTTGCTCCAGTGTATCCTTTAAAAGGACTCTACACTCAAGTGTTTTCAAAGATGAATTTGCATGCATGTATATACATGAGGCTAACATATACTTTCCTACTGTTTAGAAGATATTTAAGTAATTTTCCCAGTAGTTGCTGTAAATTACTTTTCTAAAATTGTTATTCTTTGTGTCTCTGATGTTCATAGGTGATGTCTGGCAAACTTTCTGCACCCCAAAAGTTTCAATGTAAAAAATTCTCCTTCAAATGCTTTAAAAAAGAGTAATTGAGAGTGACAGTTTTAAAGTTATGGTTTTTTAGTAAATATTTAGTGGGTTATTATACCTCTAAAACCATATATAGGTATTCAGGCTTGCTAAACTTTTTAAGATTGTATACAACATAAAGGAAACAAAATCTCTAGTTTGGCTGTATTTGTGTTTATAATCATGTTACATTTCAGCTATTTCAGTTATTGTTTAGAATTCTGCATGCTTTGCTAGCATGATACAGGATTGTATTCTCAAAGAACCTAAATAAAAGGTTTTGATCTTACCAGCTTCTCTAGGGGTCAAAGGCTTTCAAGATCTAGATCCTGAAAAGTATCTAAGTGCCCAGCTCTCTTTGATTTATTCAGGTGTTAGGCATCTGAACACCATTAAGGCCATGGATTTCAGAGAGTAATTAGTTTCATTCAAAAATATATGTCTGAGATACTGAAGGTGATTCAGCATTTGGAGATGTCTGATTCTCCATTGACTGTAAATAAAATGCAAACACCTAGAAAGATCAAATGTTTAATTATAGATTGCCAATATTAAGCAAGCTTCTTTCACTTCATATTTCACATAAAGAGTTACATGAAATGAGTTACTTGAAAAGAAAGTGTTTGTCTCAAGTGTTTTTTTTCCAAGACTAGCACAAAAATACCCAACCCTCTCAAAATTATAGAAGTTCTTACTGATTATAGTGCTATGTGCAGCTGGTTTCTAAATTCATAAAAATAGCAGAAAGGTAGGTTCCAACATCCATAGAAAAACGTAGGTTTTAATAATGTCTATATAAGAATAATTTTAAAAGAAAACCGTCAATGATCAGTAATAATATGAAATAATGGGGCAATCTAAGATATTTTTAGCAGAAAGGAACACATGTAGGTAACTTTCTTTGACATAAGAAGTATATGTGATACAAGAGGGGTATAAGAACCTAACCTATCCATATTCTCATTATCACTTGACATTTCCATGTTGTTATTTCAGTGTGTAACAGGTTGACTATGGCCTTTCTCTTACTCCCCTCTGCAGCTGGACAGGAGAGAGAAAATATAAGAAAGGTTTCATGGGTTGAGACAAGGACAAGGGGAGATCACTTATCAGATACCAACACAACAAAACAGGATAGAATTTAGGCTATTTTTTTAATGTATTACTAACAAAATCAGAGCAGGATAATGAGAAGTAAAATAAGACCTTAAAAGCACCTCCCCCCTACTCCTCCCTCCTTCCCAGCTTTACCTCCTGCCTCAGTGGGAATTGGGGTTATGGTCAGTTCATCATATGTTGCTTCTCCTGCTGCTCAGGGAGAGGGGTCTTTCCCCTCCTCCAGCGTGGGGTCCCTCCCACATGAGACAGTCCTCCAAGATCTTCTCCAGTGTGAGTCCATCCCAGCAGCAGTTCTCCACAGAATGCTCCAGCATGTGTCCCTCTTCCACAGGGTGCTTTCCTTCAGGTACAGCCTCCTCCAGCATGGGTCCCTCACAGGGTCGCAAGTCCTACCAGGAAACCTACTCCAGTATGGGCTCCTTTCTCCAAATGTCTGCAGGTCCCTGCCAGGAGCCTGGTCCAGCATGGGTCTCCCATGGGTTCACAGCCTCCTCTCAGGCATCCACCTGCTCTTCTGTTTTTTCTCCTTCTGAAATATGTTATCACAGAGGTGTTAGACCAATTTCTGATGGGCCCAGCCTTGGTCAGTGGCATCTCTGTCTTGGAGCCACCTGACATCTGCTCTGCTGGACATGGAGGAAGCTTCTTGCACCTTTTCACAGAAGCCACCTCTGTGGCCCCCAGCTATGAAAAGCTGTCCATACAAGCCCAATACACAGTGCCTAAGGTATATTCTTTAAAAAAGATCATCTTAAAGCCTGGATGATCTGAATTTCTTCCCAATACTCTGTCTATAAGGAGTATTCACTCTGTTTTAGTGATATAGCTTATTAGAAAAAAATTGTTAAGCCTTAAATCTTGTCTTCTTATTCTGGAGTGTATGCTTAGAATTCATAGATCAGAACAATTAAAACAATAAAACTTAAAAAATAAATATACCTTATTTTTAGTTTTTGTGCATAAATAAATTGTGAGTAGGAAAGGTCAGTGTCATTAATTACAAATGAAAATGACAGCTTCAGTATTTCTCATCAGTCACTTCACAGCAGTAATTAAATATATGAATACAAATGTTGGGAGTCCACAATCAATTGCAAAAATGGAATTGGACACTGTTTCCTATATATCAACCTTTAGTCAGGGCAATGCTAAGTGCCTGGTCATCTATTAAACACCTCTGTGTCTGAAGCACTTGGCAATTTGTAGACCAGGTCAAAGATGCAACAGACTCTAAGACAAAATTATGGCTACAGAAAAGTCATCAGGAAGTAAAGGTTGGTGGAATACCTGCTTTGTTTTGTCATTACTTCAAGAGATTTTTCTATTCAAGCAATAAACCTAGAATTTAGTTCCACATAGTTTATTAAATCTGATATTGTACTGTAATTTTATTTTCAACTGAAACCGTTCTATGGTCTTTCTGCTTCCTACAACTAAATTACAGTAAAGTCATTGGATTATGGAGAATAGTAACATGTAGGCAAAAATAGAAGTAGAAACAGGTAGCAATAGCCAAAGCACTTCAGTAGATCTTCATATCTTCAATAGATTCTCGTTTTTTATATGCCTTTAATGAGGAATGTTCTAAAACATTGCAATTTTACCAAGGGGAACCTAATAGATGCAGTTAAAGGTTTTATTTAGACATATCAGGCTCACTCAATTTTGCACACTTTATGTACACCTTGGGGGATTAATTGTACCAATGGAAATGCAGAACAGAAGAAAGGGGTGCTATGTTGGACCACAGTCAGGAAAACAAATCAATTTCTTATCTACTGAATGAAAAATTTAGGACTTTACATCTTCTCTGAGATAAAGAATGGTATGAAAATGATGTATGGGGAATTTACTGACTCTAGAGAAAGTGATAAATATTCATTGAAAATAATCTATGAGGATAAGGAAACGCCTTTTTGGCAAGTAAAATGCAATTTCAATATTTCATGGAGGATTATTTCAGTTACATGTTTTGAATTAATTAAAAAAAAGACCTTAGAAGTGATCAAAACCCAAACACTGTGGTGAATAGACATAGCAAAACAACAAGATTTCAATTTTGTGGGAGTTTTTAATGTTTTGGAACTTATTTTTTTATGTGTTGGAATGGAACATACTTAGAGTAATTGAGAAAATCATATACGCTACTGGAAATACAGATTCAGGATCCTGATAGTGTTTGTTCAGCGATAACACCTGAACCTCTATGATTTTGTCTTTTCTCTTTATATATTTTGATAATCAATTTTGTTCTGGAGAAATTTTCTCTGTGAATGGACATGTCCACTTAGAAAAATAGTTCACTTAAAAAATCTCCAAAGCAACATCATTTGTGAAACATAGATATCACTCATTACATCTGCCTGTCTACTTCTAAGGTAATTTATTCTTTGGAAATTGGTAAGAGGGGAAACCATGGAACTTTAATCCTGGTGTGTGTTCCAGTCAGTAATAGTAGTCACATTCTTCCTCAGATGTCTGCAGAGACTGTTGTGCTAACTTTTTAGGATGATGCCTTGGGAAGTTGCTGTTAAAATGAGTCTGAAAGCTAACTTACCATGACTGATAAAGGAGGAATAGCTGGTCTGTAGCCAATGAAGCTTGTTTTGCAAACAATCTGCTTAAGAGCTACAATGTCAAGTTTTCAAAACACACAGATCCAGAGTCTCCTTGCCCTTTCCCTATGGTGGCATCTTTGTTCTTTGCCCTCTGCAGTAGGACCATACCTGCTGCCTTCACTCTTAAGGGGTTTTCCAGCCTAGACTGGCTTTTCATCAGCCTCACTAGAATAATAGTAGTGACTCAGGGAAATGTCTTCAAACCACAGGAACTGTTTTCTTTAGGAAGCAATGTCTCCTCTCTTGGTGCTTATCGTCCTGCATGAGGCTGTGCCCAGTCTGAAATACTTAATTTTTCCAGTGAAGGATTATGTTACTAATCACTGTAAGTATAGAAAGTTGTCAATTTATTTCTAAACACAGGAGAGTGCTGGTGGCTGCCCAGCCTTCTCCCATCTCCCCCTCCTCAATTCTTTCATTTGGTTGAAGAACTGATAGAACACTAGGGACAATGCTACAGAACTGTGAGCTGTCCTCCCTCTGAATATAGCTATTTGCTGGCTTGCTTTATTTACCTTAAATAGATTCTTTGCATTATTTACCTTAAATACGTGTCCCTGAACATCTCTTCCTTCTCAAGAAACCAAACCAAAACAACTAAACAAACAAAACTAAACCAAACCCAGCAAGAAATGCATATATACATAATAAATATCTAGTACAGGTTTCTAAGCTCTTTTTCCAGCTAGCTTTGTTTGACAATTTATGCTAGTGTTTTATGAAAATAGTGTACGTGTTTTCCTGGCAAACTGTTATAGGTAGATTTAAAGTTACAAAGACAAGAGATTTGCTTCAATTGTATTTGTATAACCTAATGCAACTGCTCATGAGAGAGATTTACCACTCCTGTAACTCTAAAGACAGCACTGCTGAGATTGCAAGAATAAGAAATTCTCATTTCATCAAGGCACCAATTTTATTCACTAAGTAGGAAGAAATTACTGCCAGATCTATGAGGATGAGGTAGCAAGATTATCTCACCTGTTAAAAAATTAAAGTTAACAGAGTTGATTCTGTCTTCTTGTAGAAGCAAGACTCATTGCTATATAATATCTCTTGAAAAAAATGGGGTCCAAACTTTTCTCCAGTGGAATTAACAAAAAAACCGAACCAAAACTATGCCCATTGTGTTTCTGTATTTACAAATTGAAAGATTTTGTGACCTCAGTTTATATCTTCTTTTCCTGTTTTATTTATACTCTCTTAGAAAAAAATAAAAAAATCCAAACAAAGCAATAAAAAGGGAATATGAGATGTTTGTGTTGGGTGGTAATTACTGGAGATCCTTCTAGTTTCACTTCTCAGTCTTTTTTCTCAGTGAATATTCTTCAAGAAAATGAAATCCAAGAAGTTAAGAAGGTAACCAATTGAGGCTTATGCAACAGTAAATTTGTAAGTATTCCAACAGTTTGTAAAATGCTTACTTAGTTCCGAAGCTGAATGCATCTACAATAAACTAGCACGGCTCAGATCTTTAAAATGAGATGAAGAAAAGTCAAGTGAGGGATTGAATAAGAGATAATTGGATTTAGGCAGCAGTGGCTGGAGAGAGGGAGAGAGAGAGAGAGAGACAGAGGGAGAGACATTTTTGTTCATGGTCATAAGCCAGGAGCTTTTTACCAACACACATAAATATTTTTGCATTAAAAAAAAAAAAA
>VXBB01016578.1:546790-672931 GCA_013399915.1 Illadopsis cleaveri
AGCATGGAGATAATTCAAACCACCAAATAACTTTAAATTTATTACAAGTGAGAAGAAAGCTATGTGTTAGAAAAACGTAGGTCCTTCTCCTTGCAGGGCTGGAGACTGAATACACTTAAGAGGATGATGCAATTGCTCAGCATAGAAAGCCTGGTTTTTTATGAGTCAGAAGAAAAGGATCAGAGTAACATAGGTGTAGTGCATTGTGCATGACCACAGGAAGGAATTGAGTTGCTGAAAAAACTCAGCCATGTCTGGGAGAGCATCTAAGGATGGCTCTTGGATAGCAATGGAGATTTTCCACTTACATTGTGGGCACTGAGCCTTATGCTCAAGTGTTGCCTCCTGTATTTGAAAAGAAATACAAAACACTCCAGAAGACAAGTGGACCAAAGGAAAAGAGCAACAGTCCATTCTTTGGTCCTGAAGGGAAATATGAAATGCAGCTGTTCCTTGATATACTGAAAAACTAACTTCCCTGTCAAAAGAGGATGGACCGCTTATTTGGAAGTCTTTGATTTGTGCAGTCCTTGAAATGTGTCCAAATACTGTCTGTGGAGTGCAAGTTAGGAAGCTTGACATGGAATTTGGTAGTCTGTTCAGAATTAAACAATATTAATAATCACTTAGTAAAGCTCAAGCTCATACTCTAGCCCTTTATTGGTAATAGCACAGATGTAACAGAAACAATTCCTGGGAACTGTTATGCAACAGTTTATTTTAGCTGGAAAGCAACTTGGCACTACCCTGACATACAGCAATATAAAATTACAGAGAAGTAAAATACAGAGCATGGTAGGCTAAGAGAGATCTTAATTCTTCGTTACTAGCGGTGAATCAGTTTTCTCTCTGATGGTCTCTTTGATCTCGGTGGATTGCATGCTTTGTAGAAGGATTTGTATCTAAAACCACTGCCAAGGATCATGCCATAAAAGACAAACAATTCACACCACTGTCTAATGTGTGTTCTGTTCAACACAGACAGTTGTAAGTAACCCACCAGCCATAGAAGAAAGGCTAATAAAAGGGTAGGAAAAAAAGTAATTATACAAGACACACTTCAGACTCATAGGAATACAAATATTGCACCCGAGGAAACGGAGCAATGGTGACGAATATACCTTGCTTTGTCTGAAATGGGTAGGAGTAGGACCCAAGCATAAGCAGGTGCTTGTAAATCTTTCCTGATTGTTTCGGTGGTCGCCCCGTGTCGCACGGCTGCGGGCAGCCCTGGGCACTACGGCAACACTGTGTGAGGTTCTTGCCGACCGGGAGCTAGGCNATGTCACAAGGAAGGAAGAAAAGTCACACAACTGTGCCACAGCATTGTCTTCATCTTGGAATGGTGTGGTCCCATCACACTCATCATCAAGGTGTGTAGCCAAAACCCACCTCTGTCTGATGTGAACAGATAAAGCAAGGGAGGAGAGCAACTGCAAGAGTAGGGGCAAACCTTCAGGCAATTTTTTGTTGCTGTTATCTGGCAAAGACATCTATACTTAATGCTACATTAATACTGATGAGGTTTTTTGAGAAAACAGCCCAGAAGGCATTGGGAGTGCTTGAAGGCATGCTTTTATGACTTAAATGTTCCCATCAAAACTGCTGTTACAATTGTCAACTATGATGAATGAGGTTATTGACTGAAGACATCTCTGTCTGTCCTAGTCAGATTAAAAGAAAATTAGTGGACACTAGTGGAGATAAGCATAAAAAACTGTGACATTAGCTTTCATAGAGTTTTCAGATGTATTATATTTGTATATGTATGCATATATACATATTCTGAGATATATATATACATATATATACATATGGACACGACTGTGCATCTATACAGCCCTCAAAAAAGTTTGGTTTGCTTCAAGTTGTAGATGAAAATTGGAGTTGTTTTTTATTTGATTAGCTGATTCATCCTAATGGGTAGTACAGTGCTTTCTTTGCCTTTCTCTGCATAGTGAATGTAGTAAATATCACATAGCTGTTACTTAATATAACATTGAGCTAGTCAGAGGGTAAGACACTCATTTGAGGGAAAGAGAGATCACAGAGCTCGTTTTAGAAGTCTGGCTTACTTTGCAATTCTCCTTTCATCTCACCTCTTTTGTGTTTTTCCTTCATCCTGCTTCTGCAATGTATGATGATGAAAGAATATTCTGTGTAATCCTTGGCAATCATTTTTTTTCCCCAGGTAACTTCGTCATGTACCAAGCAAAAAGCCAGCACTTTGGGTAGGTGGTGGGTCAGGTTTCCCAATTACAGTAAACATTTTGATATAGACATAATTACTCAAGAGAGGTGGATAATTCATTATATGTATGCTATAAGTACCTGGCTCTCTTGGGTAATCATGTTTTTAGAGGCTCTCAGATGACTTTTATGTGTCTCAGAGGTTTTTTATAAGAAAGAAAATGAAGCTTTCATAAAAAATAATTTTTCCCAAATGCAGCTAGATGTGAAGGGGCCAGTTGGTAGAATTTGGATCCGAAATAGTCTTATGAGTTTAAGTGATGATTGTTCAGGGAACAGAATTCTACAGATACAGCAGTAACCTCTCAGTTTACCTCTACTTCTAATTGTTTGTTTGGATTTGATTTCTTTCAATAAAAATGGTAATAAGATTTAAGGATTGAAGACCACATGCAATTGAAAAAGTCATAAAGGAAGTCTTTTAAAAGAGTGGCATCAAACATTCACTGAAGAAATACAGAAAATCCCCATGCAGTATAGACTTGAATCATAGTATGACATTTCTGTGCTTTGGAATATGTGTTTCTGAGAAACGGCAGGTGAATATTCACCAAATATTGTACAATATTTTGCTGTCTGATATAAGGCATCAGATATTGATTGCAGAATGTGCTATCAGCTGATTCTGTGAAAAGCTGAAGAATTCTGCAATAGTTTCACTGAGACAGTGAAGAGTGTATCATAATTTTGTCAGTCATATTTTTTAAGGAACCATTAAAATAATCTAATCTAGACTTCTACATGACAGAAGCCATAGAACGTCCTAGAGCAACAAGAAATCACTGCTCATCTTGGCTCCAAAAGCCTTATCAACCTATATAGTGCACAGAATATTTTGGGCTTTACAATAACCTTGATGTGATGATTATATGATTGAATTAAGATTACAGCAGATGTGGCATTTTGATCAGGAAATATTTATTTTTAGTAGCTTAAACTGGAAATTAAGTTGTTCATCTTTCATCTCGGATTCACATTTAATGATTTTTCCTTAAAGTGAAAGTGAGCTATCACTCTTCACTTAAAGTGAGTTTTTCAGGGTTGGTGGGGGGTTTTCATTGCTGTTTGTTTGTTTGTTTGTGTTTTTTGTTTTTCTTTGGTTTTTTGGGGTTTTTTTGGTGAAAACAATAAGTATAAAAGATATTTCATAGTAATTTTTTAGTTACAGTTACAGAAAGACTTTATAAATTCTGAAGCAGATGTGCTTTTTTATTTGATAAAAATGTAATTCCTTTGCTTTAAAAAAGATAATATTAGAAAAAATACATAATTATAGTTGAGGCTGCTTAATGGTTAATGCCAGTTTATGCAGTGTAGAGTACAGCTTCATGAGTGGTTTAGATGCTGCAATTTGCAAACTACACATACCAGGTAGTTAAACACTGGCCTCAGTTCAGTGCTGGACACTGTAGGACATGGCTGCAAAAAGGCAAGGGGGAGAATAAGAATTCTTTCAAAATGTCCCTACAAAATAAGGTTCTATTATTTGTTTCACAGATCAATTGCAAGTATATTGTGTCTAGTTCTGAGATTTGCTGCAGCTTTGCAAAGACCTTAATTGTTACAAGAAGGCGAGACATGAAAAAAAACAGACACGTATAGTACATTTATAAATTCCACGAAATTGCAATGCATTGTACAAATGCATTCCTTTTTTTAAGGTCACTAAAAATTTACCATGAACTCATAGAAATGTGCAAGTGCTACTACTATATGACAGTGAATCAAAATTGTCAATGAAACCTGAGATCAAGAGCACATAATACAGCATGCAGTATTATTGTGAGCAAGGCAATTATTTGTCAGTTATTCAGGATTTCTGCTTTACCATCAGACTCTTTTCCTTGTCACTCTACTATAAGGACTTTCCTGCTGGTAAAACTATGTGTTTGTATATATCTGCTGTCTATTTTATTTCTTTTCAGCATAACTATGCTGAGAAAAATACCTACCCCGAATCATCAGTCTCATACAAAATAGAAATGAATAAATTTAAGACAGTGGTCAGAAAAGCCTGGTTCTCCCAGTTGTGGGACCCTTTCTAATGCCTTTCTGATGCCTTACATGAATATTTCAATCACATGAAATGTAATGCTGAAAACAGGATCCTAGATCAATGTCCTTTGGAAGGCTGCAGTAAGCGCTATGTGCAAAGTCATAATTTTGTACATGTATTCTAAGATACCTGTGCCACAGGAACTTGTCTTTTATGATAG
The DNA here is from genome assembly GCA_013399915.1 of Illadopsis cleaveri. NCBI lineage: Eukaryota > Metazoa > Chordata > Aves > Passeriformes > Timaliidae > Illadopsis > Illadopsis cleaveri. The sequence continues at coordinate 551,257 of VXBB01016578.1, forward strand.
TATTTGCCAAGTTCCTGTGAGTATAGATTTTATGTCAGTTGAGAGTAGCAGTAATCCTGCAGGAATGTAATAAAACTATATCTTGGCGAAAGAACCTATAGAAAAGGAAAAAGAACCCCTACAGTGTGTACCTGTTTCCCACATGATTCTAAGATTTACTTTAACACTTTTTTTCATATCACTTACTTATGGCTCAAATGGCATATAGAAAGAATTATTTTCTCTGTTGCCATGAGTAAAGGAAGACAGGAGATGCTTTAAAATGGTCTTGCACTTTAAAGTAGACCAGCAATAGGAAAGCCATATGTTAAACTGTTAACAAGTAGACTGAAAGCAACAGATTTAGGGGAAAAAATGTAATTATTAGTGTTTCTGGGATGCAACATAAGCTATTACCCCTTTTTTGTATCTCTTTACAAATTCTACAGATTTGTAGAATTATGACATTTATTTGCTTATGTATTACACACTTAAATTTCAGAACTTCCCTTCCAGATAAAGTTCTCATGATACTTTGATTGGAAACAATGCTACAATCCCTATAGAAAAGGCACTCACGCTGTTTTCTCATTGAAGATTTCTCTTTTGTATTTTTTTTCCTTGTTGTTTCTCTTAATCTAAATTAATCCAGTGCAGTGTGCTGTACTTGATGGATCAGGGAATGAAACAATTTGTTTCAAAAATAAGATAATATTGAAGTGAATTTCAGCTTCAAATTCCCAGAGCAAGAACATAATAAACAGAAGACATCAAAACATCTTGATGTTCATTGGCAAGGGAGAGGAAAAAGCCAGCTCTTTTTTCTCATATATAGAAGCTTTCTCCCCAAAACAGTGAATGTAGTATTTTCTGACACCCTATTTGAAGACTTTCTTTCCAAGTACAAAACAAGACTAGCACAATTTTTTTTTTTAACTTCAAGTTATAGGAAAACCTATTTAATTCTATTTCCCTAGGAAGTATAGGCGAATATATTGTAAAATTATTCCATTCCATCACTTGCATACTATCCTGAGATAGCCTGCAAGGACCCTTGCCACAGATCTGTACTGTCAGTTAGGTTTGGATCTCTCACTGGATCTATAATCGCACCCTATGCCTGGACTACAGTGCTGGATTTTATTGAGCTGGGCTACCTTCTCCAGGGCATGGGTTGTAAAACTGATGACTGCTGAGAGTCTGAATTCTGTCTTTTAATATGGTAAATGTCTGGTAAATAATAGACTAAGAGTCTTCATATTTAAAAAAAGTGCAAATTTAACTTGCACTAGAGTTCAGAGTTGCTGTCAACAACTAATTTTTAAGAGTAGCCAATAAATAAATAGTCTTTAATTAATGAATCTTAGTAAAGTTTGGGGTTTTTTTTCTGCAATTCCAATTGTTATATAAATCTTTAGCACATTACTTTAGTCGACAGGTTAATGTAATATACAGCCTCTCGTCAGGCACAGTTATACCCTTGCTAAAATACAGTGACAGAACTATATACACCATTCTAAGTAATGTTCAATTTATAGCTTACATGGATACGGTATCAACTACTTTGATTTATACTGTGTGCCCTCTAGCAATACAATCCAATGTTCTTGACTTTTTTTATTGCACCAACAGTACTCAGTGCATTAAGCTTGCTCAGATGTTCTTATACCAAGTTCAAAACTTAAAGGTGTTTTATGATGGCTACTCAGTCCTCTCCTGTCTACTCTTACATTAAAATTCTTCAAAGTCATTCACGGAAAAGCAGTAATCTATGATCCATTTTTCCTTAGGCTAAATTGGGTTTTCTCAAGTAAGCCAATACATTTAATCCTTTGGAATGGGACCTATGGCAAATCAATATCTGGAAATTTTAAAAGTACAGTCACTGCATTAAAGTGTGTGCATTTTTATTCTGCTTTTGCTTCTCCACATGCTACCTGCATTTTTCTCCAGACTTCACACAAAATTTCTTTTCTGATGTTTTCAGAGTACAGAGTCTTATTGCACTGTTTTTTCTCCTTAGTAAGTGAATTATACCCTTGGTAAAGCAGCTGCATGTTTTATCTGGTTTCATGCAAAGAACGTCCAATCACACTGTTTGTTTGTTAGTCTGCTGGTCTATACACTCTCTTGTCTCTAATCCATTGGACAACAATCAGATGAACAAAAGATGCAAAAAACCTCAGATTATCTCGCTACAAATTTTATGAAAATATGAGAGTGCATGCAGGGGAGACATATGCTTTCAGACAGATGGAATATATTGAGGTTCAAAAAGGATTTTAGGGAAGTGTGACAGACTTGTGGTGGGGTGCACAAAATCATGACATATCCAAAAGCTGGTTAGCTTATTCTAATTTTCAGAACTCTATGTGTCTTATACACATTAATTTCAAGGATATTTCAAGTAAATGTATTTTATCTTTTCTATTGAAGTTATTGATTTTTTTCACCTGGATTTTTTTCAAAATATTCTCAAAAAGTGTGATTAGGAGGTGAGTATTCAGCAAATTTCCTTTTCAAAAAATCTGTCATTGCATTCTGTAACACTCTACCCTGCCCAGCAGGGGTGGTTTGAACAGAGATAACTCTAGACTTTTGGTCAATCTAGGACAATATAAGTATGCATACTATTTATTTCAAATAAGATACTCAATAACATATGGGGGTGTTTTGTATCTTTTTTTGACTGAGAAACTATTTCGTTCTGAGAAAGAGAAAAAATATCTCTCTTCAAAAAGCAGAATATTTAAAGATATTCTACCAAGGAGTGTTATTGCTGTTTTATTTTTGTTTTAACCTGACACATTTTCTAAACAAAAGAAAGAAGACAAAATTAAAATTGAGATTCACAACTGACTTTTTTCCTTACTAAAATCTGATGTAATGCAATTACTCATGTAGTTTGTATTGAAAGCAGATTTTACACTTGTGTCAAAATAAATGGTTCTACCCATTGAAAACAGAGATTATAGAATGAGGGGTGGAACACATTTTTTTTGTTAATTTAAAGGCAGAATCTAATTTCTACAGATATGTAGAGCATGCCAACATGGTTTAAACAAGCCCAGCTGTATACACAAAGCAATCAAATGCAGCTATGGGGACAATATCTTATTGACAGCTTAAAACTGACCGTAGAAAGAACAGACGTAGCCTAGATAGATCAATATTGAAACAAATAGTAAAATGTCATAATTTCCTTTACTGTTACCTAGAACCAGTGCAACAATGTCCTGAAAGAGATTAGCCAACTGCAATTTCTCTCCTTTCAATTTTTTTCAATATTGATTTCAGTCAAAAAGAAGGCAGAGGAAGAACAATAATCTAGGTTTCTATAGGACGTCAAAAGCTGCCTGTAAGTAAATATTGACTCATGGCAGATGTGTCAGTTTATTGTGAAACTCTTTTCCTTTTTAATCACCACAATTCTGTAAATCTTCATCTGACACATTGGTGTGTGCTTTTTAGACCAGTATTTCAGTGAAAGAAAACAAGACAAAACAGAAGCAACCTCAAATCTCATGATGACTGTTGTAGAAATCCCATTATTATAAAAATGAAATATCACTGTCTTATGCTGTGTAACTTTAAAGGTGACACATATCATTACCCTTGAGCTGTAGTAACACACAGACCCTCCTTTCCACCTTGATCGCTGTTGTCATTTAATTGAATCTGAATATTTTATGAGTAAGAGATAGTAGGAGCATAGCTTTTTGGCCTTAATATGATGCCTGCAGGTGCATAATTCAAAACTAAAGAATCACTGATAGCTCCTAGGAAAACAGTATTTACTAAAAACCTCAAATGCACATTCTAAGAGCACAACATAACACAGTAGAAATGAGCAAGGCATCTCCCAAATGAGATTGAAAATGTCACTCCAGCAGATGCTGAACTTGTCAGTCCCAGCATAATTTGTAGGTAAGAAACTACCTAAAAATGTGAAAATCAATCACATGTGAAATGTGTGATTCTTCAGACTTTCTAACCTGCACAGCAACTTCTTTCTTCTATTCCTCTGCAGTTCAGACTGGATTTAAATACACAAGCACAAAAATAATTAAAAGAACAATAGGAAGTTGTGTCACTCAGTGTCCACATTCTCCTGTTCCATCAGACTTAAAATATCCCTGTCAAGAAAGCAGCCTTTACTGCATATGCTTAAGTGGCATATGCTTAACTATTTCAACAGGGACTAACTATTTTTTTTCACAGAGTATGAGCTGAATTTCTAGAGATTAATAACTTGAGAAAATAAAGTCTGTATTTTTGTGCACATAAACTTGACATTTTATCCCACATCTAGATATTTCTGAACAGCAAGGAAATATCACCATTTATATGTAACTTTATAATCTGTTTGATATGTTTGAGAAGAAAGTTACATATCAGGGTATGGACTGGGTGGAGCAAAGTAATATGGAGGCAGGTTAATAGTACCTAGAAGAGAGATAGGAATTAGTGTCCAGTAAGGCAACATTCAGAAGGATTACAAGATGATCAATACTGAAGATAATATTTTGACATTCAGTTAATTCTTAGTTTACAAGTAGGAAGAAGGTAATTGCTAGATGATAAACAGGTCAGTATCTGTTCTCTAGGGTGTCTGAAGGATATTCTAATTAATGCTTATATCACATCACCTCCTAATTGCTTCCTTAACAGAAACATTGGTCTCCTCAACTAAAGGTGAACAGCTTCAGGATTTCAGAGAGCTCATCTCCCTGCCAGCTCCTGCAGATGTCCAACAGCACAGCAACCTGTGGGAGGTGACAGCTAGCTGAGCAGGTACAGTGCCCAAGACACCTCAGAACCACAAGTTATGTTTGTTTCCCTTAATCGTTATATGTGGTTGCGAGGCATTAACAATGAACCTGAAGTGCATAAAACCTCACGGACATACCTCCGTATTTGTGATAATATTTATTTTTCCTATCTAGACTCCAAAAGATAATTTTATTTTAATCAAGTAGCAGAAGTCTGAACTTACTATTAAGTATAAGCTGTGTTCCCAGTAAATAATTGTTCCTAAGAAGAGTTGAACGTACTGGGATTAAAACTTATTTATTCTGGTTTTACATTGTTAGATCAAATATCTACCTATATCAGTGCAATTCAAAGATGAAATAAATTCAGACAGAAGCAGAGTGCCACTAGGAGACTTGAAAATAATTTTTTAAAATTTCCATTTACTTTTCTGCCTTCAGGCTAGGGCCTGACTTGTATTAATAAATGCAATAGATTTATACATTTCATATGAAAGGAATTGAGAAATCCTGCCTTTGTTCTACTATGCCCAGCAAGCTCAGTTTCTATTCTATTCTATGTCTAACTTTATGTACACACACATTGATGACATCAAATGCAGCCACAAATCTCAGGTTATTTTCTGATTGCATTCAAAATATGTATTGACATTCAGTGTTCACTGACCTTCTTGCTGTCTTCTTCCAAATAATGTTTTAAATAATCTGTGGGAAGTTCTGCTTCCTTGCTGCTCCATTTTAAATCACAAGATATTTCATAAGAAAAATAAAACATGGAGAAAAAAGAGGAAAAAAGAAAGCCTTAAGTTCTCAGCATCAATAAGGAATTATTCCCTTTGTGGCAAAAAAAAATATGCTCCTTGTTTTGGGTTGTTGTCCCTGTTCGATTTTCTCAGAAATGATTTGCTAATAGAATTAAAAGCAAAGATTGTAAAGGCTTATGCAAACATCTTGATCCATGACCCTTGCCAAAGTATTTGAATGTCTGGGGGCCTATAGAATTTACCTATTCCCAGGACCAGAGCAGAAAGAGAACCGCAGCCAAACATTTTTCATCAGATAATTCAGATTTGTCAGAACTTGCACTTTTCCCACACTTTTACACTTCAGGGCAGAATTTCTGGTCCAAACCAGTGTGGGATACTTGCTTCAGAGCCGATCACTGGTAACAATGGTTATGCTTTGTAATTCATGATGCTACTGAGGCCAGGACAGCTTTTTCTGTTGCAGCTGTCATGCCCTCCATGAGTAGCAGCACGCTGATTTAGTGGAAGGATAGGCCAACTCTACTGACTTGATAGGCTAGTTGTGGGTCTTGCTCCAAACCTGACAAGCTCAATAGAAGAGCGAGAAGCCACAGACCTGTTTACATCAAAAGAATTAGGTTTGCATAGGCTACATTTATTGCTACTGAGCAAATAAGTTCATTTTTTGCTCCTCCCATAACCATTTAAAAGCTACTTTTTACTTATTTATAAAGGATCCAACAACATCGCGCTCTGCCAGAGAAAAGTGTATTTCTCCTTACTGATGTCAGTGAAGTCAATGGAAAGGAGGATCTCTGTACCTTATTAGCTACTGGGCCATGTCTGAACATTTAATATATATAGTCACCAAAAAATCTCTGTTGGCACAGAAAAAATATCTCATTAATTCTATGCAACCCTGTGATGACTTATCAAACTCGATGTAAAAAATGCCATGTGTACTAATATGTTTACAAGTGAGCTACACATTGTCAGAGATGCCTTTGTTTTCCCACTGGAAACTAAACTTGAAGAACAGAATCTTTTGCTTTTCAAAACTTGTTATTTTTCTTACATGGAATACGGAATTAAGTTCATTTGTATGCCTGTCAAGAAAAGAAGAAATAGCACATTATCTAGAAAAAGCAAGAGTAACATAGCTGCTTTTGCAAAATTGTCATGGGGTAGGAAGTATTGAAGGTTTTTCTAAAAGCTGAATTTAACAACAATAAAGTAGATTGGTACATGGATTTCCAGAGTCCCATGGTACATAATAATGTTTTCTGCAGTAGGATTTTTACTCAAATCTGTATAAGCTCTGAATGTTTGAATGAAGCACAGCATCAGTGGGGAAACACAACAGGAAGCATATGAAGTCTTACCAATAGGCCTTGCCTTTGAAGATATGAATTTGAACTACGCTTTTTTTTCCTAGTCTGGTGCTGAAGGTAGGCAGCTTTGTGTTTTTCCTAGTCAGCTAAGTTAACTTCTCTCTTCTCATAGCTCCTCCTGTAAACAGAAATGTCACTCTGTTTGCCACTACTTTCAGAATTATCAGGATCATTTTAGATACTCTTGTGTGCTTGCTATTCTTTCTCAGTATTCTTCCTAGTTTTGTCTTTTTTTTATCCAGAGCTGCTTCATTATTTCAACCATTCTGCATCACTCTTGTTGTAATCTCTTCATATCACTGCTGTTGCTATATTTGTCCTCTCAACATAGCAGACTTATCCTACAAAACAGCAGCAAATAGACTGCCGCCCCCACCTTTTCAAACCCTCTTGCAACTGAAGCACTGAGCAAACTGGCATGTGAAATGTAGCTAAAGATACATCAAGGTGACTCTTGCACAGGTTTCTCCTTCTGTTTCGCCAGACAAACATCTGGCCTGAAATTTCCATGTTAAGTGTCTAACTCAGCCAAACTTATGTGATAAGTTTTGTTTTCTCTAAGCCTTGCTCATAGACAAACAACAATAATTAATTAACATGATAACAACACTTTAAAACCTTTGAGTCAAGTGCGTGGGAAGTTTGAGTCCTGGCAAGGCACTTGGGCAAGAAGCTGGGGTTGTCCCTTAGAAGTTTTCCTCATTTCTTACCATCTCCATATGGAGAAATGCCCCTGGGTCCCTGTTTTGCAGAGGCTGTTTGGCTTGATTTGTGTAATGGTAGATGTTGGGCAGTAGGTGTTAGCATTAGGAAAGCACATTGTCCCGATGCTGGATAAACATAAATTACTCTGGATAATTTATTCCATCCTCACCATGTTTCTTCCATCTTATCCAGCTTTGCTTTTGAAGGCCAGACTTCCTTTGTGACCCTCAAACTGAAAGGCTGAAGAGGAACAAACTGATTTGCTAAGAAGTAATACTTGATTACTTCTGATATGCCTGCCCTGGCACAAACCATTTTTCCAGTTCACTTGACTTCTGGGAACTGTCTGTCAGAGAATGCATCTTTGAACAGGGCTAGGTGAACAGAGCTGAACCCACTCTTTCTGAGCTGGGTTGAGAACAAGAAATAATGCAGCCTGATGTAGAGCTACATTATTGTTCTCAGCCACTGCAGCCAAATTGCCACCGGACCTGGAATTACTGCTTCACAGTGCCATATAACCACACCAGCTTACCTAGGTTTTCTACCAGCTTTGTAAAACTGGGCTTTAGTTCATAACCTCAAGAATAAAGTCCAGCTCTTTCTTCCCTGTTCTTTTGCATTTTATTTTCTTTTCATAGTTTTATAAAAAGCTGTTTAGTGATGTGAGCAGATGCACAGTTTAAAGGCAAAAGTAACACTTACTCACTTCTTTAGCACTCATTTTACCAGGCTTCACTTATCTGCATTTAAAATCTGACCCATAAAACTAGTACCTTAAAGGGCTACCCATAAAATATTTACAAGACAATTATTGAAGTATCTTTTATCGGCTAGGATTCCATTCTCCTTGCCTTTCTGATTTCCAAGTAAAATTGTAGTTTTGAATTCAGACAAGGTGGTAACACAAAGGGGTGTAATATTGGACACTTGAACATTTCTCACGCCTTAGAGAAGAGATTTCTTGCTTCTATTTGCCAATATTTATCTTTTTTCTTTGATAAATTATTAGAGGAATAATATGAGTAAATTAAACTTCTAGCAAGCAAGTGTAGAGAATCATTATCAGAAAATAATTACATATCTATGAATAAAGCACTTGATTAGTTGACTTTTTTTCCTTGTCTCTCCCATGGTTTTTAACTGAAAGAGAATAGAGATAGATTAAGCATTAAGGTGAAGTTCTTTACTGTGAGGGTAGTGAGAACTGGAACAGGTTGCCCAGAGAAGTTGTGGATGTCCCATCCTTAGAAGTGCTCAAGGCCATATTAGATGGTTGGAACAGGAACAACCTGTTTTAGTGGAAGGTATGCCTGGTCATGGCAAGGAGGTTGGAACTAGATGACCTTTGAGGTGCCTTCTAACCTAAGGCATTCTACAGTTCTATGATTTTATGATTTTTCTATGTATTCTTGGGGTTTGTCACTGTTTTCTTTGTCATGGCCTTCCAGAAAAGAGATAAAATATGTGTGGCCTCTGTTGTCCACTGAGAGTTTTACTACTGGCAAAGTTCAGTCTGTATTAGAAAGCTTCTAGTTCATAAGAAAATATAAAATGTCCAAGGCAAAAAGACAATTTGAACAAATTTGGTTTTATGGCTTTTACATTTAGCTATTTTATGGCTTCAAATTAGCAAAATAATTTTTTCTAGCCTTTGAAATTATATAAAACTGATTTAGCATTTTCTCTTATATTTGAAAGACCAAGCATTAAAAGATTAATTGGATTAGCAACCAGGAATGAGTAGTAATATAACTAAAAGTTTTTCAGATTGCTGTATTTAATTTTAGCCTGCTTTGTAGCTTGTTAGCTTTAAAATTGTGTATGAACTAGAAATATTTATTAAAATAAATTATTGCATTCTATTTATGATAACTGAGATGTCATTAAAATTGCATGAAAACACATTCTTCATACTTGCTAGCTATTCCTAACTTTTAAAAATGCCATTCTGCATTTAAAAAAAAAAAGGCTGCTGTGCCTCAATTATAGGAGTTTTTTAAGATGAAGAGTGGTCATGGATGCTTCTGAATGGGTTTTGATCATTAGATGACTGAGATTTCAGCAGCTGGAGGATTTTTTTAAGCAAAGAAAAAGAACTGTGCTGGAGTATGAAACATTTTTCAGACACAGAAACATTTTTTAGTGACTAATTATAGTTCGAACTAGGTAGGAAAAAACAGCAGTGTAAAAAATCCATGTGTAAAGTTAATTTGTAGCTGAAGTTCAATTTGAAAGTGTCTGGTGAATGATCATAAACTTATTAATTCCTCAAAACAATCTAGGCAATGGCTTGATTATAGATAAGATGAAAGGTGCATTTTGTAAGGATACTTCGTGTGTAGGTGTCTTATCAAGGATGAGAACCAAAGTTGATCTGCGATGCTATAAGGAGTCACTAACTACCAGAATGGAAGGGCTTGATTTTAAAAACATAATGTTATAAGTCTATCCCACCCAAACAGAGTTTTATTGTCTTTCTCTTCAGGTTTTTAAGGTTAGGTTTGATAAGGCAGAAAATTCTGTGGTGTGCTGATTTTGGCTGGGTTAGAGTTACTTCTCTTCAGAGCAACTGGTATAGGGCTGAGTTTTGGATTTGTGCTCAACATAAGGCTGATAATATAGAGATTTTTTGTTATTGTGGTGCAGGGCTTACACAAAGGCAAGATCTTTTCTGAATTAAACTGACCAGAAGGATATTCCATACTCTGAGGCATCATGCTCAATATATAAACCTGGAGGAAGGAGGGTATGTTCATAGTGATGGTGTTTGTCTTCCCAAGTAACCATTACATGTGATGGAACCTGGCTTTCCTGGGAATGGCTGAACACCTGCCTGCTCATGGGAAGTGGTGAATGCATGCCTTGTTTTGCTTTGCTTTCATGCATGGCTTTTGTTTTACTATTAAACTGTCTTTATCTCAAGCCATGAGATTTCCAGCTTTTACACTTTTCATTCTCTCCCCAGGCTCTCTGACGGTGGAGTGAGGAGTGGCTGTGAGGGGCTTGGTGGCTGACTAGGGTTAAACCACTACACTACAAAAAAAAAATTGGCTAGATCCATAATTTTGGCAATGGGAACCTTAGTTCAATTTCTTATTCCTAATTTAGTGCAGGCATATCAGTCTCTTAGATTCTCAATGGAACACAAGCTGCCTGACAGCAATTCTCTTTTGCTTTCCGAGGTTACATTAATGAAAGGAATTTGTAGTTGCAGTGTGTTTTCCAACATTTATCTTTGAGGTCTGTAGCTCAGAGGCTGGGATGAATATCCTGTACCCACTGTAATGCTATGGGCAAATTAGGTAATCCAAAATGAGAGTCATGGCTGCTGAAACATTCAGCAGATCAGCTGAAAGACACAACAGGGAAGAAATAGACTGATTTCAAATGCCACATATTCCAGGCAAAATTTCCCCAGTTTGTCTGGAAAGTGGCCTTGATCTATGTTTGGGATGTGCTGTCTTCACCTTTGTCTTGAACATTTCTATCAAATGATGAAAAGGTTTTTTATTTCTATTAAAAAATTACTTACTCACCCTTTCCACTTGGCACTTTGTCCAAAGAGGGGGAGATTTTAGTTCAGTGTCATCATCTGCTTAAGACGCTCCTATCCACATGGCCCATTCTTGGCAAAGAATTCCCATATTCATAAAGACTGGGTCAGAAAGGAAACAAAACTTTTAACTTTTCTTGATACTGTTGTATATTAAAAAATATGAATAAGAAAAACATTCTTTACCTCTCTGCTAAGAATGTGGTCTACCAGCTGTTTTCCATCTCTACCTTTCAAATGGGGGCCCTAACCAGTTTTCTTGAGAGCTAATATTTAATTTGTGAAAATCAATTACTTGAACAGATAAAAATGGAAATATCAGATTGCGCCCAGAATACCATGCTCAGTTCTACTCCTCACATTTCAAAAAATACACAGACAGACTGGGAAGGGTTCAAAGGCAGTTCAGAAAGATAATTGAACAGCACAGAACCTGTTCTATGAGAACAGACTGATGGAATAAGGTCATTTTACCCTGAAGAAGAGAGACAGTTCAGGGAGGACCTCAACACAATTTCCTAGTACTTCCAGTATATCTGCAAAGAGGAAAGAGTCTCCCTTCAAAAAGAGTCACATAGAGAGGACAAAGAGCACAAGGAGATGTTTCATCTTGATATAAGAAGGAATTTTTTTTACAGTGAAAACAATCAATCACTGGAATGACCTTCCACAAGACCATGGTGGAGTCCCCATCGTTGCAGGTTTTCAAATTATTGGACAGGATGCTAGATAATGTCATCTAAGCTCCCTTTTCTACAAAAGGTTGGACCAAATCATCTTTTGAGATCCTTTCCAACCTGGGCTATTCCATATTATGTCATGTCTTTTTACTTCAAAATAAATTTATTGATGCTTGGTGAGGACTGCCTTCTAGGATGAAAAGAAGTGTGTTTCCAAAGAAAAGTAAGTGAGCTGGGGACTCTCTTATTTTGCATGAATTCCTGAACTGCAAAATTATTGTGCAAAACATGCCCTGCTTCCTTCCCATCTCAACAGTGCTGCCTTTCACAACAGAATTGTTACTCAGCAAGTGGCTGCCAGCATGAAATTTCATGTCGGGTTCTCCTCAAACACATTACTCAGTAGCATACATTGGAAAGAGAGCGGGTAATTTCTAGAGGACAATTAAGACACAGCAATGCTGATTTTTCTTGTTTGTAAGAAAACTAGGTTTCCCTTACAATCTGTAAACGTAGATTCAGCACTTTTAGGTCTTACAGTGCCTAACACTTCTGAGTATAACTCAATCCCTTTTCTGGGTCAGGACCTTCATTTCTGTGCAGCTGAATATCCCTGACAATGTGGGATGATGTCACCTTGTTATACCACAAATTCTTCTTTTAAAGACAAGTACTAAAAATAAGCTTTTGAAAAAGGTCATTTTTAATGGGTCAAATGAGAACCACCAACAGACATATGAGTTATGCCTGGAAACACTACACAGGCAGACCTCCAAAGTGTTCACAGCCCTACAGGAGGAATACAGTCATGAAAGAAGTGTTCATAGGAAAAGCAATTTTCCTTCAATCATATTGCTGCTAGAGTAGTGTGAAGATTATTAAATTTCTCATCTACAAACTTTGTTAAAGAAAAGAGTAATAACTGGGATAAAATCTCCATTTTTATTCTCATTCCCAATTAAGTACAGCAGATTTTAATAACTAGATATTTGAGAAGCATTTCAAAGCTAGGTGCAAAATTTTAAATTACATTTGTTATGTATAATACATTTTAGAAATAAAGCAGCTTATATATTCTAGACTCTGTCCTGTAATTCCTACTAATTAGAGGGGAAGTTACAAACAAAGTATGCATTAGAAAAATCATATACTCCCGAAATATGACTATAAAATCTGTGCTCTTTTAAATTTTAAAATAAAATTCATAAATTATCATACTGGAAAAGAAATGAAGCAGTAAAAAGCATGAGGAACAGACTAAGAAGTTAAATAAGGGTGCTAGAGAAATATTAGTCTGTTTTCATTCTCATACTGTGAGTGTAATGTACTAGAATTATAACTGTATGACTATCTTCTCTACTTGCTTTTCTCATTTTCTATGGTCAACATTATATTGAAATTATTGTAAGGGCAAACACCATTGTACAGTTACAAGTACTTTCAATAGGTAAAGTATACAGTATAAAGTCTCTACTGTTGCTAAGTAAATGTCATCTTTCCCAAAACCCACCTGCAAATATTGATCAAGAATCTCAAGCTTTTCAACGAGCTCCAAAGTCAGAGCGAATTAGTTTATGCAGTTTCAGAATATTTATAGCTCCACTTATAACATCACTATGTTTTTTTAGCTTAACCAAGGATGTTGAGTAATTTTTTATAATTTTCTGAATTGTAGAAGATGGCTGCCCAACAAGCTGCGAGAACAAATTACTGGGACATGAGGTGGTTTGCATTTCCTTCATGGAAAAGGCTTAGCAATGGTAATCCATAAGTACTGAGAGAACTGGCTGAAGTCATTCTATGGCTGCTCTCATTAATCTTCAGTGACTGGGATAGGTGCCTCAGGACTGGAAGAAGACAAATCTTGCACCTCTCTTTAAAAAGAGCAAGAAGGAAGATCAAGAGAACTATGAGTTTGTCAGCCTCATGTCGGTCCCTAGGAAGATGATGGAACAAGTAATCCTGGAAATCATTTCCAGACACATGAAAGACAAGAAAGTGAATGTGAGTAGTCAGCATAAATTCACCATGAAGAAGTAATGCTTGACCAACCTGAGAACCTTTTATGACTGTATCATTCTCTGAATAGCATAGGTTCACATATTAGGATGCATTGTTAATAATTTTGAAACTTGATTCTGAAGGTAAATATAGTTCACATTTTTTTCATTACTATTTCTCCGTCTTTTCATTCTCCCACTACTTCTTAATATTTTCAGTCCCAAGGAAGATATATGGCTGATAATATCTCAGCTTTAATTGTTTCCAATCATCATTTTTCAAAGTGTTTCCTTTGTGGGTCAATAGGTGATTGGCCTACATATCATTTTGTGCAGCGAGCCAAACTTCTGGAGATTCCTCCACTGATTTTCTGTGATCCAAATGATATTGAAGAGAAAAAAGCCACCCAACAGCACTGAGGAAATTATCTAGTATTTCTCTCTCCACTTTACTGATCTATCTGACAATCCATGATAACAGAGGACAAGTATCAGGAGCAAAGTGGAGGTGTTATAGGATGTGTATACTTCCAGTCCTGTATCATTACCTTTCCACCTGATCTGTCACAAACCATAATGTACTTCATACTAACAGCAAAAATGGAATTTTTGCTCTACGGATACTGAGTGATGGAAAGTCATTTTTCTGAGGTTCCAAAAAGCTATCATTCCCTACCTAAAGGAGGATATATTCCTGTAAATCAAGGGTCTATGTAGTCAAGAATTATGCTTCCAAGAGGGACCCAGAAGGAACATTTTAGAAGTACATTGTAAGCATGCTTTACCATGAAACTCTCCCAGTCTCCACAATTTTGTTGAAATCTTGTTTTTATTTTTTCATAATTTTAGTGAACTTCCACAGATTTTTTTATTGCATGAATTTGCTTGTTTCTGAATGCTTTTTACACTTCAAGATTCATATCCTTCTGTACTAAGAGATTTAAAAGCCTAGATATGAAGATATGAAAAGCTTTTTTTCTGTGAAAAACTCCCTTCTTTTTGTTTTAAACTTGCCACCTGACATTTTAAGTTGTGTAGTTCTCATAACATCTAACAATCATTCCCTATTTCCCCTTTCTCTAACTACTGTGACTTTATATGCTTCTGTTATAACAGTCTCCACTTGTGGGTTTTGTTTTTTTTTTTTTCTTTTCAGGAACATGCTTATTTGCTTTACCCTTCTGCATCGTTTTGTCCCAGCCCTGGGACACACTTGAATGCCTCAGCTCAACAAGGTATCTGCTGGTCTAACTTTTTTTTTCCTTAGGTACCATCTAAGCTTTGGACAACTAGGATATACCCTGATACTGATACACCATGCATAGGTGCGCCATTAAAACTGGCAGATTATGATCCATAGAGAAGTTGTAAGGTGTAGTTTGGATGTATCCTTTCCTCTTTATAAAAGTAGCTAATGGTATCTCAAAGATTAGGCCTCTGTGGAAATTATAGAGCACAGGCCTTTCCCTAAGACACTGAAAACATCACAGTCCATTGGGAGTGGGTGGGAGGTGTCTCAACAGCTTTAACTAGTGACTGCAGTGATTGCCATAAAAGTAGTTGAAATAACTGTGAGAGCAAAGCTCAGATTGATAGAGGAGGCATTCTCAGCAATGTCATCAAGTGCTGCTTCTGGGATAACAGCCAGGATGAGGTAATAATTCCTGACAGAAAACGGGGGATGAATTCAGTCCAAAGGGCATTCATTCATAATGCAGAAGACTTTGGAGCAAGCAAAAGAAAAGTTTCAGATGTAATGAGCAAGGTGATACCTTATGAATTCTCATATCATGTGCAATTTTGGAATGTGGACAGAGCCAGCCAATAAAAAGAACATATTTTCTGTAATGAGGAAAAGCTATGCATGAAACTGTGCCTATATTTAAGCCTTCAGAGGTGTTAAGGTATTTGCTGACTATTATGAGCTTCAGAAGTTTGGAAAAAACTTGATTTGGTTTGGTTAAATGCAGATTTTTTTTTTATTTTAGGGATACATTTATTTGACCAAAAATTTTGGGCTTCCCTTATATATGTTGGACTATCTGATAGAGTGCCTGGAGAGATGAAAGCCTTACTGTGCAAGTAAATGTGCAAAATGTATTGTGGAACGAAGTTTCACCTATGAATATTTTACAGTTTAAGTAAAAATGATGGACAGAGAGTAGAGAAAAAAAAGGAAAAAGCAAGCAACAAGACAAGTTTCACACAACTGTCAGGTTCAATAATTAGAGTACTTAGTGTCAGAATATACATTACCTATTCTATGGTTAGTAACTTGTCTCATTGATCTTTTTGCACATCAAATGACTTTGCCCCTCTAAATAAACTGGATACTGCCTTCTCATTACTCTGTCTAATATTACATTAATTTTCATAGATATACCTCTAGTAGTAGAATTTCGATGTGTGAAAATATTTCTGGAAATTTAATTTTAAGTTGCTGTGGATGATCATTGAAGGTTTTTCCATTTTCTGCATCTCTGGGAAGCTCAGCCACATAACATTTTTCTGCCGTAACATATAAAAAATAACAACTAACTGCAGTAGAAGTAACACGGTAGTACCTAGTTCAAGCTACTGAACTAAAATATTTATACATTATAAAACATGCCAAATGACAAAAAAAACCCTTTACAATAATTTGGATAATATAGCAGACTACTTTCATATTTAGTGAAAAGAATATAGTTCACTGAATAAAAGTTAAATTTTGGTCAAGGTTGAACTGTACTAAATTGGCTGTTCTGAGTATATTTCAAGGAGAACCTGAAAAGTCAAAAAAGTCAATGCCTAAAAATATTTGTTCATTGTGATGTAACTCTTGGCAAAAAAAGTTAAGTCATTGATTTCATGCCTGCCTGGAAGATGATATTCTTCCCAAGCTCACACTGAAGATCTGCCTCTGTTACTTGAAATATGATTGTTTTTGAGAATATATGTCTGCATTCATCTGGGATGCTCAGGTAATCTTTTAGCCTAAAAATTGATCAAAAGAGGAAGAGAGTATTGTGTGTATGAATTCATAGTGAAAAGTTGAAAAAAGCTTTGCTGTAACTAGCAAGTGACTGTGCCATATCAGCCTTTGTCTCCTTCTGTAGTAACAATAAAGAAACCAGTGATCAATATCTTGTCAAAATTGTAACCACACCAGGATAGTTTGGTGAATGAGGAAAGTTAACTTTTTACTGAGATAAGTGTGGTCAATATAGGTTATATTTAGATTAAAAATAAGGTTCTATGATTATGAAACTGAATGTGAAGTTCTGCTGAAGGGCCTAGAGCACAAGCTTTATGAGAAGCAGTTGGGTGAACTGGGGTTGTGTAGCCTGGAGAAAAGGAGGCTCACAGGAGAACTTGTTATCTACAACTGTCTGAAAGGAGGCTGCAAAGAGATGGAGTCTGTCTATTCTCCCTGGTAACAAGGGACAGGATGAAATGAAATGGCCTCCACTTAAGCCAGGGGAGAATTCGGTTGGATATTAGGAAAATTTTCTTCACTGAAAAGGTGGCCAGGCATTGGAACAGGCTGCCCAGGGAAGTGGTGGAGCTTTCATCCCTGCAGGTATTTCAAAGACATGTTGGTGTGACACTTAGGAACATGGTTTAGTGGTCAACTTGTCAGTGGTGGATTTACAGTTGGACTCAATGATTTTGAAGATCTTTTCCAACCTAAATGATTCTATGATTCTTTGATTATTTTAATGCTGATTCTGTGGGCTACAAAATAAAAATCCATGCACAACTAATCTAGAACAGGTATGAGCATGCAACCTCAATTCTGTTTAATTAGCCAAAATATAAAAAACAATATTAATGTAAGCTTGTTTTTATGAGAAGATATATTTTATAATTCTTTTATTTTTAATTTTCTTCTGTTACAGTACAAACAAAGTAATGAATTGTCAGAAGTTAGAATAAATGAGATAAGAGATTTTATGTATATTTTTTAAGGTCTTGGTGTAATTGTGGACAGGATGAAGGATTAACCTTGGCACTGATCTTGTTATTCTTGGAATACTGGAAATAGGTAAAAGGATGTTCCTTTTCTTTGTAAGAACTTACCAGGATGGATGATGTATGGTGAATGCACACAACCATGGCAATTGCTGCAAAAACCATTTCCCCAGATAAAGTAATTTTACCTTATCTGCTACTGTTTTAATGCCAGATGCATAACAATTATTATTATCATCATAATATACCTTCTGCTGTAGAAATGAGAATCATAGAAGTCCTGAGAACATTGCAGGTAGAAAAAGGTAGGAGGTGAGGAGGTCAAAAAGCATAAAATTAGAACCCAAGCACCTATAATAGTGCTTTAGCCATAGCTGGACCATCTCTGCAAATTACCACAGTGTAATATCTTTGGTCCAAAGACTGTCTGTAGTGAAATAGAAAAAACTGTCTGGAAATGAATTTTTACTGCATCACACCTGCAGAATATTTCTATTTTCTGTTTTATAGGTCAAGTGAATACCATATAAGCAGCTTTTAATCTGAAGGAAAACATGCAATGGATTAACTTTGAAAACTGGCTCTTCTATGATAGGTGCAGAACTATGCTGAAATAAAGGTGTGCTCAGAACAGCAGTTCTGGAAATACCCTAGAGAAGAAATAAATTTTTGTCATTTCGTATCTTAAAAAAAACCCCAAACCTGCCAGAACAAATTTAATCAAAACCTTTTCTCCCAGAACCTCATCTCTAGTGGTGGCCAATAGGGGATATTAAGCAGGAGTGGGATGAAGTAGGATCAGTTTCACAGAGTATTATTCAATCTGTATGTAGTTTAAGGACCTCCTGGGCCTTTAATTGCATCTAAGTCAGTGTGTGTAATAGCTATTGATACCACGTATCCTGCATGAATTTTTCTAATTCAGGTGAATTTGTCTAATTTACCTTTACAACAGCCTGTAGCAAGAAGTTACCCACTTTCAATGTGTCATGTGAAAATGGGGCTTATTTCCAAAATATTGCTAATTCCACTATGTACTCCTTGTTGCTTTATTGCAATACTAAATAAACATTGTTTATTCACTTCAGTTATGCTATTTATTTGCTCATAGATGTCTGTACAGTTGCTACTGAAGTTGCCTGCTTCATTTTCTCCTAAATAATTTATACATAGATCTGTTTGCTAAGTTTTTACTTCTGGTAAAGGAGGTAAACAGATTTTCCTTCACCTTGTATGTTGGCATGGATTTTTTTTTTTGCCAGGAAAAAAATTCTCTGTGAAACCATGAGCTCCATATTCTCTCTAAAATGGAAGAAACCAAAACGTTCAGGAGAGATGCCTTGGTTTCCTTCTGTAATACACAGTCCAGAAGCAGTTGCTTTTGCAGATTCTGGGGAAAACATCAGCCAAGTGGACCCTGGTAATGACAGAGTCATCTCAATTTGCAATGTATGGTTTGTCTGTAGAACTACACATTTTCATGAGATAGTTTAATTGCTAGTGTAGACTGATGTTAGTCTGAAAAATTGGCATAAAATAGCAATATCATACTAGTGGCACAAAAACAACATAGTCAAGTTCTTTGATGTGGTATACCTTTAAATGAAGCCTTTTCCAAGAACAAAAAATGGCTTCAGATCTTTTTTGTACTGAATCTTTGAAATAAATATACCAAATTATTCTTTATATAAAAGCTGTAATTTTCAGCCTCCATCCAATCCTGAAATACATTGTTTTTCTCCCATGTTATCTATCAGGTTGCAAATATAATGCCTGGTTCTAGGAAATACGTCTCTGTTTCAGTGTGGTGGGGTTTTTTTGTTTGGTTTGGTTTTTTGGTGTTGGGTTTGTTTGTTTTGGGGTTTTTTTGGGTTTGTTTGTTTTGGGTTTTTTGTTTGTTTTGGGTTTTTGTTTGTTTTGTTTGTTTGTTTTGGGTTTTTTGTTTGTTTGTTTGTGTGTTCTTTTTTTTCTAGTTAGATTTATTTTATTGTCCTATTCCACTGACTTCCTCTGTGATGTTGAGTATCCCAGATAAAAGTATGTCCTTTCATCTCGGGTTTTTTTCCCCAGTTGGCTAATACTTCAAAGGAATCCAATTTGGAAACACTTTACTATCTATATATGAAGTACAAATTACATCTAAAAATATAAAACATATCTCTTTCTGAAATGTAGAAGATAGGAGTTTTTTCTTGTTTTGGCCCAATGGGACAGTGTTAACTCCTAACAGGATGGTGTTAACTAGTTCTTGGCTGGTGTGATAGCTTTTTAAAGCAGTATGGTTACACTTACAGATGATGAAACTTGGGACCTTCTCAGTTTAGAAGCCTAGCTTGTCTGGAATTGGTCCTCAGGGCAGGCCTGGCCTTGTGCTCCATGCTGGACTTTCTGTGCATTTCACATTGAAATTTCACTGCAGAAAAAGCAATAGCAGGCCTGGTGAAAAGAACCATGGATTGATATGTCCTGCTCCCAACAGCAGAATGGATCCACGGTCCTTCCTGCCCTCCTGTCCTGGCCAGCTGAGCTCCTGCCTTTGTCATCTGGAGAAGGAAAATGGGTCAAGTCCTCCCTTGCCACTCTCACTGTTATTTGGGACTGTAGCTCCTGTGGGTGTTGCACAATGAGAACCTGAACTCTACTGTGCTCTGTGCCCACTACAAAAAATTTGTCTACCATGTCAGACAGGGGAGGTTTTCCAGTTACCATGACTAGTTCATGCAGTGAGTCCCAGAGGAGTGCCATCAAAATTATTAGTGTGACGGAGCGCCCACTGTCACCATTTTCAGGGCATGCACAAGAAAATATTAAAAGGGGTAAGAAAATTTTTAAGATATGACTAAAGCCCAATAAATTTACAAAACTGTGTTGAAAAGGCCTGCAAAGCAGGCAGTCTGGTAAAACCATCTGTGACACCATTAAGTTTTAGTGTCCACCTTGCAGATAAAGGAGGACTTTGGTAGACTAAATCTCATAGGGAAGTTGGTTTATACGTCACACTTTTCCAAAAAAATCAGCCACCAAATTGAGCTCTAGAATAAGAGTAAATCAAGTAACACAAAAAATTTAACTAGGCAACAGCATTCCATTTGACTCTTGCAAGGCCCTGTCTGGATAATTAATGGTCATATAAATAATAAAATTAAAGATTAAAAAAATTTGCTAAAATTTTCAAAACAAGTTTTTAGCCTGTGTTAAACAGCTGCTGTTCTTGGATTGTTACTGGTATTAGATAGCCTAAAACACGTAATGCAAGCAAAAAACTGAGAAATCAGTTGCTCTACAAGAAAACTTGGAGAATGTCCTGTCCTGTCTCAGCTGTTTTGCTTCAGAAAAAACGTGCCTTTGAGAGAAGTTTTAAACTTTGGTGGTGGATTATGCTGTGAGTTTGGGCCAACACAGTAACAGTCATTTATGAAGGCTTTGGAGACTTGGCAAAATTAATAAAAGATATTTTAATAAGAGACCTATAATAAAAGTAGATGATTATTTTCTTCCCTTTGGATAAAATCTCTGCCATTGTAGTGATATAAGTAAAGTTTTGAGAGTAAAAACAGTGAAAGACAATTTTAATAAATGCACTTCTTTGCACATTAAATTTTTAAATATGTATAAAAAGTGATTGTTTTTTCTGCCTTTCGAATACTTCCTGTTCAAAGGCTAGCTAAAAAGGAACTTATAGAAAAAAACATTCATTCTTCAGTCTGTTTTTCTATATTTAATAAACACTGATAAAGGCTCAATAAAAAAGAGCTTAATCAAAAGCTTGCAATAGGGAAAACACATTCTCCTAAAACACAAAAGCATGGTATAACCTAAAAGAAGCTGCAGTTAATCAAGTGTATATGAGGCAAATAATCTGTACTCAGGCAGCAACATATATTTACAGTGTTTACTTTTTGATGATGTTCTGGAATAAGGAAAAATGTCCAGACTTCCAATGCTATGTCTGAATTTTAACTGATCCCAGATTTATTTTTCCTTTAGATTTGAAGGCCTGAAAGTCATTTAAGTCTAAGTGATATTTGTTGTTATCACTAAACAAATCAGATTTGATTTTCTTGCTACAGATACAAACTTATCTCTCTCACAGAGTCGTCTGTAAATTAAAGAATGTAGATATACTTAAAACTCTTGGACTAAACAGCAGGAATTTTAAGCAGCCAAACACAAATTACCTTGTGAATCTTCCAGGTTGCTTCTTTATGCTTTCACAATTTTAAAATAAGGATTTGAACTTGTTCACTCTGTAAATAACAGACTAATATTCCTTACAGGTTTTTAGAGAGAAAACATTATTCACATGCAATCAGATAAGAGAGTTTTCACTAAGTTATTCAAGATGTCATGTGTAATGTTCTTGAAATGAATTGCCAACACAAAGTTTTTCTATTAAAATAAACCTCTGGGAGCTTAGGTTGTTGAAACTTTTTGTATTATGATCTTTAATACCTTGGTTAAAAAGTGTACACAATTTAACTTTGAGTTGGTTAATTTAATTTCCAAAGTGTCTCTAGGAAAGAGTTTCTTCCAATTATCTAAAACACAAAAATGGTAAATAAAGTACTGAGGGAGATGTTTCACTGAGAAGAGGTTGGCTTTGAATCATCTCTGCACTTCATTATCCTCCAATCAAGCAATCAAATTTCTTCACCTCTGGAATTCACATTCTGCTGATTATCATTTATGTACTTTAATTGGTTACACTGTAATTTCTGGCTAGACCCTTATGAACAAAAGGATTGTTACTGATGGCTCATTCACAGTTTTAGTCCGCTTTTTGTAGCTGGCTAACAGATTCCCTCCAGATTTCTCTATCATCACCTACACAGCTCTCCCACTGGCTATAAAATACTGCAGCAGCTTGTAGGTAATTGATCAGACAAGTGAACTGTAAAATATTCATTTTCTACTTCAACAGCTAGATAAATCTCATGGGAAGTGGATGAAAATATTGCTTATGCACATCAGGCTTGGTATAGTAATAGCAAGGTTGCTGATAAGCAGGGGTCTGCTACAGAGTTAATGCTTAATTCTGTTCCACACCAGAGGTGGGGAAGTGTGCGGTCTCCCTTTGCCTGCAGCCAGGAGTCTCATTACACACAAAACCCCAGGCATCAACACCAAGGCACCAGCCATGGTGCTTCAGGGATGGTGCTTCCTGTTTTAATTAATCAGGTTCATCTCAGTGTAATATGCCAAGGAACAAATTAACACTTAGTTACTGTAACCAACATACTAAAAACCAAAATATTAATGAACTGGAGAGCAGGAGTGAAAAGGGACTGACAGAAAAGGGAGAGGAGAGGTAAAACCTGCTTTTCCTTTTTCACCAACAGTAATTTTTACAATCTCCTTTTATGATTTTTTTTTGCTCCAAGTTTTTCAAAAATCTTTCAAAGTGCTTTAATTAAAAGCATTCAAAAGCAACTGCGTACAGACCTTAGAGGAACAGCAGAAGATAGTGAATTATTTTCATCTTTATCTTGCTGGGTTGCCATAGTAAGAGAAGCTGAAGGGAGTCAGCAATAGCTTAGTTTCTGACTTGCACTAAATGTGTGTTAGGCAACCTTTTTCAAGCCCAGACAATACTAATCAGAGAATGCATGCAGTCCCTCCACCTGCTTTCTCCTCACACAAGAAGGAGAAATCTAAGCTTTGAATGTTGAAATATTAACAGCAGTTTTTAACCCCACTGTTTTGTTTCTGAAGCAGCAGAGAACATATGTTAATTTTCCATGTCCTTGGAGTGTGGTGTCAGTCAGCTTAAGATGAGACATTTGAAAAAAAAAATCAATGCTGTATGTGCCACAGCAATTTTGACCACCTGGGAAGACAAATGGAAGACTACAATTTTGTAGCAGAAAAGCAAATGTATTATAGGTGCTGCAGCATCTAATCTAGAGATGCTGACAAGAAAATCAGCCTCTCTTGGATCAGAATAGTAATTTGCTTTAAGGACAGAGAGTAGGTCCATGTTACTTTCTGTATCAACTAATCTCTGATGATTTAAATTCAGTGCCAGAGAAAATGATGGTAATAAATCAGTCAATCAGAAAATTTGGACAGCCCCTAACACTGGACAGCATTATCCAAACATACTTTCCCCCCAATTATACTAGTAAACAGATTCGTTCACACATAATCATAGTTTTGAGGTGAACCGCCCCCAGGCTGGAATCATCTCCATTAAAAATGCATGCCATGGCATTCAGGGACCCTCTCAGGTATTGTCTAGTTCCTTGACAACCCAAATATTCTGAAATGCATTCCATCACACCCACAGAAAAGGCAGGCTGTGCATCTTCTGCATACAGCAAGACTCAGATTTTTTTGTATGCTTTCTACATTTTTTGATGCTACTAAAGCAAATGACTTCCTTAATAAACATTCTGAAAACCATATGCTGGGTTTGTAGTATCCCAGGTGCAGAGTGCTGTATCTCATGTTTATTTCTGAAAAAGAATGATAAAGATGAAAGTACATATTTATAATGAGAAAACTATTTAAATAGAGAAACATTCGAAAGCACTACAAAGCAAGGAAACACAAATGAAAACAAATACTGGAAGTAGTTCCCCTTTGTGGTCCTTGATAGAATAAATCCTGCCATTTAACACTTCCTAAATTCTTATTCAGTTAAAAAGATAATTAAAAGCAAAAGTAAAGTTCTGCTAATAATGAAATGATAATGAAGTGCCCAATAACTGTGTGCAACTTTTGCACTTTGAATGCCGTTTGTGATGATGACAACGTGTTTAGAGGAAAACAGATGGATCAGAAAGTCTTTTCGATCTAGGATTTTAATTATATTATTTTCTCTAATTCCTCTAATACACATTTAAAGTAAAACAACTCCCTTCCCTTCCCTTCCCTTCNGAAAAACCTTCACCCACCTTTTTTTTTCGTCTGAAAATATTGTGCTATCCAGTTGTGTCCTTGCTTTCCCCTTCCAAGTTTCTATTCATACTCCACTGAGCTCTACAAATTTTGTTTTGGTAGGTTCCTATATAACTCTTTATTATGACCCACTCATCACTGAAAATAGGAATGCCTTTTTTTCAGAGTCTATCTTTACATGATTTTATCATTTCCTTTTTAAATCCAGATAGTTATTGAAATCAGTACCAGTCTAGATAAGTAGGTACTGTGTTTTACAAATTTCACCAACTAATAGAGTCTTATGCCTTCCATGAAGTTGTGAAGGACCAGCTCTCCTTTATGGGTCAGAGCTGCTTGGAAACATTCAAGCACTACTGAGCCTTAATCACCCTGGGTACTTTTCAATCACCTTTATGTTGAGTTCATCTCTCTTTTTCTATCTATATGACACAGAAAATGTATTTAATAAATACTGTGTTGCTGAGAAGCATGAAGAGGACACTGATCTATGTGCCTGTGGAGAAGTTATGAGAGGGGAGATGTCCAAATGATTGTTACTGTCCCTCAAGCTTGGGGCATTTTGCAGAGCACTGGTGGTTGGTTGAAAAAGACTTGAATGTGAAGAAAAAGACAAAGAGAGGTTCTAGTGTAAGTAGAAATATCTGCAGAATAAAACAGAAGGGACATCAGGGCTAGAGTTAAGGAAGTAAAGAGAAAGGGAAAGAAAGGGAAACAAAAACAAAGGCAGGCATTGGTAAGGGAGTGTAGTTTTCTTTCTTCTTTCTTTGCGCTGGAACTGCAGATTTATTTGATTGTTTTTTGATTAGTTCCTTTACTGTAAGGGTTACATTAAAATAAAATGGTTTTTAAGAGAAATTCACTCAATTATAATCACACTATGGTTTCTTGCTTGGAAGTCACTGAACTCTTCTATGTGTTTCTACCTCTTTTTGTTAAAGAAATTCTTCATGCATCTGTAAACCTGCTCCAAAACAGTATTGTCTCAGTCTGAGCACCATGGCACTT
Organism: Illadopsis cleaveri; assembly: GCA_013399915.1. Classification (NCBI taxonomy): domain Eukaryota; kingdom Metazoa; phylum Chordata; class Aves; order Passeriformes; family Timaliidae; genus Illadopsis; species Illadopsis cleaveri. The sequence goes on from VXBB01016578.1 coordinate 576,948, forward strand.
ACAGCACCCAAGGTCAAGAAAGTTCTAGAATTTAAGAACAGCCCTCAGAGTAATTATTTTAACAATGTATTGGGTTTGCATGGCAAGGTTTTGATAGTGGAGGAGGTGCAGGAGTGGCTTCTGTGACACCAGCAGCTGCCACCATCCAGACAGAAACAGTTCCAGCTGCCTCTGAGACAGACCCACCACTGGCCAAAGTAGGGCCAAGAAATAATACTCATACATTGCTTCTTGTAATGTCTGAGATAACTTATTTAAGAAAGGGTAAAAATCACTGCACAGCACCTGTGAGAGGAGTGAGAATATGTGAGAGAAACAGCCCTGCAGACACCAAGGTCAATGGAGAAGGAGGGGAAGGAAATGTTCCAGATTCCGGAGCTGGGATTCCCATGCAGCCTGTGGTGTAGCCCATGGTGCAGCAGGATGTCCACCTGTGGCCCATGAGGGTTCACAGTGGAGGAGAGATCCACCTGTAGACTGCTGAGGACCCCACGCTGGAACAGGTGGGTGCCTGAAGAAGGCTGTGACCCCCTGGCAAGCTCACACAGGAGCAGGCTCCAGGCAGAACCTGTGGACCCATGGAGAGAAGAGCCCACACTGGAGCAAGTCCACTGGCAGTACTTGTGACCTTATGGGGAGCTGCAACAACCTGTTCCTGACAGACTGTACCCTGGGGAAGGGACAGTTTATGTAAAACTGCAGCCTATGGGAAGGGCGCTTGGAGAATTCCACGGAATGTCTCCTGTGGGTGGGATCCCACGTTGGAACAGGAGGAGAGCATGAGGAGGAAGAAGCAGCACAGAGAAAGCCCTGTGGTCACAATCCTCGTTTCCCATCTCCCTGAGCCATGCAGGGAGAGGAGGTAGAGAAATCCAAAGTGAGTTTGAATCTGGGAAAAAGGGAGCGGTAAAGGGAAGGTGATTTTATTTTTCATTATTCTAGTCTATTACAAATAATTTTCCATAAATTAAACTATTTTTCCCCTAGTAAAGCCTATTTTGCCCAAGACAGTGATTGGTAAGGGATTTATCTGTCCTTATCTTGATCCATGATCTTTCCATCATATTTTCTTCACCTGATAAGAGGGGCTTCTTGGAAACCTTGTGCCAGTCAGGACCAGTTCACCACAAACAGGAAGCCAGGGACAAGGCTTGTTCCATAGTTTGAGGTGTAAGAAATTACAGATGGATTTTTTTTTTTTTAAAGAAGGAAGATAAAATAGTGATAATTTTTCATGAAAGAAACCATTAGAAAAAAATCCACTTGTTTGTCTATAACCCTTTTATTTTGGGTATTCTGGATGCAGACCTGTCACTTCCCAGAAAATGTCTTAGTTCACAAGCCTGGATGGAATAGAAGGAACAGCTCTGGTGGAAGGAGGCATGGCAGTGCTTAGGGTTTGAAAATGTGAGGGATAGGTATTCTGATCCTTGTCTTAAACAATGTGTTCTGTATCTTAAATTTTATAGTGGGTGAAGAGAATAATTTCAGGAATAGACAACATTGTGTGCAACAAAGATATTGTCCCTGTGGAAGAAAATCTGTGTTTCCTGCTTAACAAGTGAATGCTCTAGCTTTAGGCCATTGTGGAAGATGACCTTCATATCCCAGGTCCCATGTGTTGAAGAAAACACAGAAATAGAAGTTACATTCCCTTTCCCCAATTAAGTGTTATGCTTTTCTGTGTGCAACTAATGGTGAGGCATTTTCTATAGGGTATTATATATATCAATAGTTGAAATTCTTACAGCAATGTTTCAATTGAAAACAATATTAAAACTCACAAATAACATATACAAATTTAGTATACCTTGTATACATGAACAAGCAGAAGAAAGATCTGAATGTTTGAACAGACTTCTACAGCTTTTCATTTTCTCTGAATGCTTTATCTGGCTGAACTTAGCCATTTTTAGGCTCTTTATGCTAAGACTCTTTTTCCTTTAACCCCAGTAGTTTTTCCAAGCATTAACAATCATCCTTATATAATGCATTTAGAAGCTGATAAACCCTTTCCTTTTGTTGTACAAATTTGATGTGTCAGTTTTTCCTTCAGTGCTGAAATGCAGGGCTCTATGCAAGATAGTTCTTTTGTTCATTTAATAATCTACCCGCCTTTCCATAAAGAACTCTACCCTACTTTCAACATCAATATTTCAAAAGTCCTTTTCACCATATTACTTTCTTTTTCCACTTCTAGTTAGTTATCAGAAGTTTAACTGAATAGCTATAGTGAATGTCTTTGCAGTCAAAAAGTTCAATTAATCTACTTGCTGTCATGAATCTAGATAATTTACAAAGATTCCACTTCTCAGTTCATTCACTTCCTTTTCAGCAGAACTCTCCCAGGTATTATGTGCATATACCAGGTATGGCATGATTTGCTGGAATACCACATTCCCAGCAGGTTTTAGAATAAAGAAGCAAAGACATAGGACTATGTATATGAACCAGATTAAAGTACTTACAGTATTTTAGATTTGTTACATGTCCTTATTTGGGTCTTACTACATCATCTTATTACAACAATTCAAAGTTGAAATAATATTTTTTGTTTATTTTCACAATATTGTTTTTCTTAGTCCAGCCTTTGCTATGGAAAACAAGAACTGGACTTCAGTCCCCCATTTAAAAGTCTTGTTCAAGCAGTTGAGACAATATTGTAAATTTCAGTGCAAACAACAGAGTTGGAGACCAAAAGGAGATGGCCTGACATGAAACAATCTAGAGTACAATGGAGAAAAAAAGTAAAGCATTCCACAGGAAATGGAAAATAAGTTAGTCCTTCCTGTGGACAAGAGAAGACAAATGAAAAAAAAAGGATCACCCAGATAACTGTGGTTCATAAGGACATTGGAACCATACTTTCTCCTGGAATCATTCTCAGTGGTAGAGTTAACTTTAAGACTATACCTGGTCTTTTGTGAATTTGCCAAAGGGAACTGTTGGAAAGGAGATTGCTTCCTGCACTAACCGTTGTAATTTGATTCAGTTAAGTATTTCAGTACAATGCTTATTTATTCCACTCTCACTTCTCGATGTTCCTCCCCGTCTCCTAATTCTTTCTTCCCTTTTGAAAACATCTATGGAATTTGCTCTGGTGGTTGCCAAAAACATCTAGCAATAAATCAGGATTAATTTACTGATTTGCATGTAGGTATTTGAGAATTGTATGGTAAACTGTTCATGTTTGGAATGCATCACACACAATCCACTGTCTGATCGCCTAACTGAATATATTGAATCCATGCCCAGAGGTGTGTTTTTACATTAATAAAAGAACAACTATGATATTGCTGTTTTTGAAAGTATATCTGTACTAACACATATCAGAAATACAGATTCAATGTAAGGTTGTTAAACAGTAATTCAAAAGTGATTTAGAAGTAGCTTGAGGGGCATCTGAAATCCAGTGTATCAGAGATTGAGGCATAATCCACAGAAACATATAGAAAATATTGTAAACATTTTACATATGAACATACATTAACACCTTCATTTTATTTCTATGGTATTTTTACATAGTTTGAAACTGAAATACCACATTTGAAAACCTGGAATAATGAAATTAGAACATAAAATAAATGCTTTTATTACTGATAAAAAGTAAAACACCAAGAATGGCAAATCAGATAAAGATAAAATGCATAAAACTTTAGCCCATAAATTCAGCCTACAGAAGCAAAAATCTGATTTTCAGTGGCCATCTCATATAAGCACAAATAATAAAGAGATAATTCAAATTAATGTTTTTCTATTTGTCTATCATATGCTTCTCCTTTTAGAATTAGCTATTATATTACTATTTAAATATTTTTATCTATTCCAGTTTGCTTGTGTTACGGTACTAACCAAGGATCTTTGTCTATAAAAAGGATAGACGGTCTAGATATATACTTACCCAGTAAACATCTCACAAACCATCTATTTAAAGTGCAAGACTTCTGAGATCTTTTGCTATCCAGTCAGAATTAATTGATCTGTTCAGAGCATGATTAACTACTATCTTTTCAGATCTGTTGTTCCCTTTTGTACCAACTTTTCTGCAGAAGGCAGCTTATGCACAATATAAGAAGAAGAACATTTGAAAAGAGCCAACAACTTGTAATACAATAGAGCATTGAGAAAAGACTTCTTGTTGCTCAGTGAGGAATAGAGTCACGTGAAGTAGAAGAATTCAGAGCTCCTAGAGAAAATAAAAAGAATTATCTCCCATGTATTTTAAAGAGTTCTTAAATGGAAACCAATAAAAATTATTGCCTTTTTCTTCTTTCCACTGTTAGAAGCAGGATGAAAATTTTAACTTAAATTTTAGCTATGTAAATCTTGAAAAATGCTCATAATCTTGGGCTTGATAAATATACAAAAATTATAAAAATGGGCATATGCCTTCTTTCCAAATGAGATTAACAATTTTCTTCGGATTTTTTTTATGGTAGCTGTCTTGACAAAATTTAGTAGTAGTCCCAGTGTATTCTGCAGTGCTATGGATTTATACCATTAGAAGCAGAGAATTTTATGTCTTCTTGCCCTGAGAGGTGACGTGTAAATGTAGGTAAAGCCTTCCACCAGTTAAAAAAACCCCCAAACCAGCCCACTTATGAAATCATTGCATAAATGTGCCTGAAATGTCTGTTCCAATAATAATTCAGTTTACTCGGCCCTGAGAATAAATGTTAATGATGAATGTTTCCTAATTTAACCTGTCCATCTCTCTAGTTAAATTTCTCTTTTCCTTCATAGTAAGAATGCAGTATAACAAAATATTCACAGTAGTTAAATTGGAAATGGTGCCTAATAGGAATTAAAAGCCCCCAAAAACTTTGCTGGAAAAAAACTCCTTCATATCTATAGAGAAAAGGAAAAGAGCATGTTTGTAGAGCAATTAGCAGACTATCCAGAAGAAAATATTATTTATTATTAAATAACAATAGGCTTATATTAGGTTATTTTTAATTGGTAAAATAGTCTTCCTAGCATGTGTTACTGGCAACACAAGGATCCATTTAATCTGTCATTACCTTGAAGAAAATATGTTTGCCAACATTCTTTATCCTGGTCTTCTGCAGCCTTGCACATATGAAAATTATGGTGTGAGGTGGAATAGGGTGATCCAAGCTCTGCAAAAATTCCACTCATGCGATCATGCAGAGAAAGGGAAGGTTTTCTTTGGAAAATCCAAGACAATAATGCCTTGAATGTCTTCCTGACTTCACCTTGATGGTTATAAATTCTTGTCTTGTAAACTCCTGATTTTCTGAAGGATACTTTTGCTGTTTTGACTTTTGAGGGGTGTCAGGCCAGTGGCATGGTTGGTTTTTTGGATGGAATGACTTTTTAGTTTGTTTTGTTGCTTTCCTTTAATAGGTATTGACACTGTATTATGAACGAATACACTCAGAAAGTAGACAGACCATATGCAAATACAGATAGGCAGTGTTATAATTCACTGAGACTACAGGTGATACAGTTTTACAGTTCCTTCCTTATGGAAGGAACAGAATTCTCTGATGCTGAGCCTTTTAATGCCAGCTGGTAATTGCAGGCTTTTAATCTTCTCAGTTTTGCCTGCTTCCAATTATCTGGTGCTGAGTTCCTCCTGTTTCTCTCCTTGTTTTCCTTAGTTTCTGATGTAACTCTGGATGCTCCAGACCTTGCCCTGGGTAAAACATTTTTCCTTTCTGTATCTACCTCAGCTCTTGATGCCAGGACTTCATGCAGGTACTCTGAAATTGCAGAGCAATTTTATCAGCACGTCCTGCTTATTTACCGAAGTGCCAAGAAGTCTCAAATAAAGGGGTGCCCCAGTGTGCTGGAAAGTGCCCACAGTGAATGACAGCCCCAGTCTCAGAGATGTTCCTCCTCTGTGATGTAGGAGAAAAAGCAAGAGATAAACCAAATGCGCTAGAATGAAAGTGAAGGCCAGATAACACACAGGTAGTGAAGACTCACATTTCTTATGTCCTGCTGCAGTAACTGTTCTTGGTAACAGGAACTGTATTTTATTCTTAGCAACAAACCTGAGTCTTTGGTGTAAAGAAGGGAAATGTAGACTCCTGACTAAGATGACCTAATTAAAAATATCATGTAGGAGATATTAAAGTATTTCATTGAAGTATTTCTGGAAGTCCTGTGTTCTTCTAGGATGGACAAGATAGTACCATTAGTCCAGTACATCCTAGAATGCTAATATTGTCTAGCAAGCACTAAAAGTAAGGCTTGGAAAAAATTAACATGCCTCTTTAAATAGATGTTCTGATTGTATTATATTACTCTGAAATAAACACAGCAGGAGTTTCTGTTTTTACAATGAATAAATAGACCACATGACAAATTATGTCTAAATTAGACAAAATAATTGAAATCAGACTCAGGCATCTGGTATCTAAGCAGAAATCTCAGACATCCAAATAGAAATCTAAGGATGGCAATTGTGGAAAACACTCTATTGTTTCTTAACCTCATATAACACCACTAGTGCTAGGGAAGACTTGAAGTGGTCTTGTTGTATGTTTTTGAAGTTACACATGTGTATAACAACGCATAAAATTAAATATAAGGAAACGAATAATTTAAGCTTTTTGAATAATAATAATAATGTTATGTACAGTCTGAGAAGTTCTTAGTTTAGTACAATTCTGGAAAATAAACACATTTTGTTTATGTTCCCACTACCACTTTTAACAAAAGGTACTATTAGCTGTTAATAATAAATTATGAGTTTTCTTCCCTGACAACATTCTTTTTTTTTTAGGGAAAATATATACCCTTTGGGATTCAGACATTTTTTCTGGTAATGAGCCACTTTCTCCCTGCAACATTTCAACCTTCTCATTGTGAAATCTCACTCCTATTAGAACCAGCTTTTTTAGCTCTGCAGATTCTTCTCCAATTAAGACTTCCTGTCGAGTAGACCAGATTCCTTCAGGAGGGAAATGTTAAAAGTCAGTGAATTATGGAATATCATAAAGCTCACAAAAGCCTAAAAGTTATTCCTAAGAGCTAATAAATTAAAATACTTTCTTGTATAATAATTGGTTGTGATTTTAGTTGAATATTCTGTAAAGTAGTACCAAAATATACTGCTCCTTATCATTATAAAAGGTGATGAGCAGCAATGAAGGAAAGAGAAATGCCAAGAAGAATAAAGAGTAGGGAAGAAAAAGGAAATTAAAATTTAACTTGGACAAATTCAGTATAATATATCCACAGGAAGATAATTCAAACATATAGATAGTCAATAGAGAAAAGATTTTAGTAGGCAGGCATGTTGGAAGAGATTTATAGATCAGATGGAGCATAGATTAGCTATGACATTGCAATGTAGTAAGAAAAACCCCAAATATATTAATCAATTTTTGTCAGCAAAGGCACTGGGCTGTAGACCAGCAAAATAATGTGTCTATTGGCTTGATCCTGTCAAACATCAGTCTTGCAGATGATTTCTGTGGCAGAACAATCAACCTCTCAAAGTGTCTAATTCACATAAAATTCTCTGGAATCAATGGATCCATACAATGACTTTTGATATCTATGAATGGCATTTTATACTGTTACAGGCCATTTGTTAGCAGAAAGGTATGATATGATGCACTTAAATTGAGAATTAACTCCCTGCCAGAATTACAGAGGCACTAAGAACGGTTGTATGTTGTATGATTAAATAATATAACAAAGAAGACAGTCAAGAGAAAAATAATAAATTTCTGGTTATAAAGAGGAAAAAATAGGATTAAATTCTGACTGTAAAGTACATTCAGTGGTGGAATAATCTCCTTACAAGGAGAGTTTGAGGCCCAAGCACACTGAAACTTTGAACTAGCAAACCGGAAAACTCATAAGGAAAAATGACAGCAAACTGGCAAGACGGTGGCCTTGCCTCAGCTTCGCCATCAGTACATACAGTGTTCTGAAGTTCTTTCCTCCTTGTGCCAGCAATACTCTTAAGTGTTCCAATGGCAAGCAGGGATGCACTTGTGGCTACCACGTGCAAAAGCATCCTTCTGTGACAACCAAACCTGCACCTGTCACAATCTGCTGCAGCTGGCAAGTGCAGCTCCTGGTGCAAACTTGCAGTGCCAGGAGTGCAACCACAGCAGGAAATCATTAGCGAGTGGTTGCTTCTAAACAACATAGTAAAATACCTGAAGGAAAAGCTTTTAACTTTGTTTATTTTTCCCTTTTAAAGTGAAATGTGTGTGCTAACTGAAGAGACCTCTGTGACAGCCTTAGGTAAGAGGGGCCCTACACCATCCTAGGTGGCAAGTGGAAGGTAGGCAATGAAAAAACACAGCTTCACTAAGACAACTGAATCTTGGCAATATTCACCTCCTCAGAATAGCTGTGGATTCCTGAAATTATTTTCCTTTCTGCTGATGCATTTAAAAGACCCAACTATGATAGTACTTTTTACTGAAGACCACAAAACAAGCTCAGTTTACTAATATCTTGGAAACATCCAATTTTCCTTCAGTTTACTCTGCAGAGAAAGACAAGCTACACTTGAATAGAACTGACCCATGCAGTCGGATTTAGTATCTTTGGGGTATTAGTAGCTTGGACTAGGTTCAAACTTCTGACCTGAAGGAATAAACTTCTGTAGACACCTTATTAACAGAGGGGTTTGGACTTCTAGGATAGGATACCCAGAGACAGGGAGGCATGGGAGCTATTTCCTGATGTCTCCTACATCAGGAGACATGGGAGCTATTTCTATCAGAGCAGTTGAATTGATGTGTGACTTTGGGAGTTGCAGAGTAATGGTGAGAAATGTACACATTTAACAAGCTTGCTCCTTTCTGCAGTTCAAATAATAAACACTTTTTATCAAGAGAAAAACTTCAGTCTATACACTCTTTCTTACACTCCCAAAACATATATCTACTTGAAATAGCTAGGACTATACCTTAAATTAGAAATTAACACTTTTAACACATTTTGACTTTGATTTGAATGTTTTCTTGTACTTTAAAAATTATTTTATTCTCCTGATTATTGTTTGGAACTAAGAGATCTATATGATGTGTGCATAGCAGGGCTGACAACATGCTGTCCCATTTGACATGAGGGCAACTACCCCAGCTAGCCCAGCCCAGATGTGCTCAGGTGAGATCAGCTGTTGTGTGCAGGAAGACAAATGAAGTCCTTTGAGAGGCCAGGGCAGCAGTGAGGATGGAACATCACTTAGCAAGGGCAAGTTCTTCTTTGCTGGAGGATGCCAGATTTGATCCTCTCTACTCTTCCATTAAACAGAGTTTTACCAGAAAAACCTTTTAGAACAGAGTCACTCCAACCTTCAAAATGAAAACAGAAGCCTTGTTTTCTAGTGAAGGGCAAGGAACAACTTGAGAATTTTTTAAACCACCTGTGCAATTGTTGTCACCAATTGGTAGTTTTATTGTGGAAGTCAAACTACAGATTTAGTTAGGCTACATAAACATTTCAGGGAAGCACATGAATACCAAATCTTTTAAAGACAATTGTACAGCCTCCTTTCCAGAAGTGTTTGGGTTTTTACACTCAGGGTAATAAAAGTGCTAATGATTTCTCACTTTCTACACAAAATTAAATGCTTAATAAGCTGAACAAGTTTCAGCTAAGTTTCTCTAATTACCAACTTCAGTTTATTTTTTATTTGCTACATCCCTGTGGAAAATGGTACACAGGATTTCTAACGTTGCAATAAAACACTGGAAAATCTGCTTCTCTGTACTGTTTTTCATGGACTTACTGGTAATTACTTCTTTTTATTTTAATGACTAGGAAACACATATTCCAGAAAACTAACAACAAAAATATAGAGGTTTTTAATGGTGATTTTGCATATCTCATATATCGCAGGCTCATATCTTCCAAGACAAATGGAATAGTATTCCACACTGTTAAAAAAGTGTGTGACATCTGCAGGACTAGGTCCATTAAATGTGAGTTTTTTAAATAAATGTCAAGAAGTTAACTCAAGCAGGGTTTGCATCAGAATGACGTGTTCTGGTAAAAAGATTTTGGTTTAATCTCAAAAGAAATAGCACATGCTACAGGGAAAAAAACAAAAACAAAAACAAAACCCCCCAAAAAAGTGGGAAAGAAGTTAAAAAGGATTTTTTCAAAATATTTGGAAAATATTGGTATTTTCAGTGAAACAATCAAGAAATAACTAAAGAGAGGAGGAATAGCCTGACTTGCTATGACCACTTTATGCATACATTGAATAGAGACAAGACCTTTCTACCAGAATCTTTGCACACAGCTGTAATTGAGAAAATATTCCAGTTGGTGACTGACAATCAAGCTACTAACAAGAATCTGATGATTCTTGACTATTTTGATTCCAATAATTATGGTAATAAAATGGGTTAACAAAATCTGAAATAAAACAGTATTATGAAAATTATCTTAGAGAAATAACATGATAGAGATACAATGGAAAATCATGACTGAGAAATACTGCATGATTACTTTAAAATCTAGAAGTAAGGAAAAAAATTCATGATACTAATTAAAGTTCTCATTAGAATCCCATTATAAGAAATAAGAGAAAAAAGCCTCTTTATTTCTCCAGAGACAGCTTTAGCAATATGAAATGAAGAAAAAAGGCTTAGTACCAAATCGTTTGTGTCTCTTTCCCTTTCAAGCCCATACACAATGAATTGGATTGCATTTTATATGGTAAAAGGACATTAGCTAAATCACAGGAAATGCTTAACTATTCATAGTTTGCAACAAAGCAGAGAGCTGGTGGATGTGAGCACATGCATTTTTGTGTTAGTGGAGAGGACTGTAAACTTCTGTACACTACATAAAATGTTTATATTGAACATTTGAAAGTGATAATTACAGATAAACTTCCAGATTATACTTTTAATTTCTTCTGAGTATAGTACTTTAGGTTTGAGATCACAGATCCTCTTCACACACTACACGTACTTTCCAATACTCGATGAAAAACCTTTCTGTCCTCCAACTTTGAGGAATCATTAAGTAATAAGAGCAGCATGTTTGCTTCCCTATTTAGAAAACAGAAAACTACACAGAAACATTTAGAAAGTTGCAGGCAGAACACTGGTGCTTTTTGATCCTAGATAAAAACATCTACATTAAGGTCTTGACCAGACAGCTGTTTTCTATTTCATCACTCATTTAGTGTACTAACTATAGGTGTATAAATTGTAAATACCTACTGACTATCTATTGACATGATTTATTATCAAAATTTAGATTAATGTATTACCAAAACAGATGAAAAAAATCAAATTGATTCATCTTAATATATTTTAAGAGAATACTACTGGATAGTTAAGCCTTACAGGTCTAGCTCCGCAGAGAACTTTTGTGTCTGTGGATTTTTAACAATCCATGCAGACATGAGTGAATTGATCTTCAAGAAGAAGTGAGTGCAAAACTAATCACAAAACTGGTACAGTTCTGACTCTAGGAGTGCCTTACAGACTTATTTTTCCAAAATATTTGTATCCCAGATTGGCTTTCAGATATTAATTAAAACAAAAACTCTTAGGATGTAGAAGAAAGAATTTGTACTTTCAAAGTTGTTACCTGGAAAGAAGGTTCCTGTTGGTGGAGTATATTCACAAGGTCTTGGATGCAAAGACTGTTTTTCTTATCCAACAACAGTGAAGGTTACGGAGTTTTGGATTAGGACTTGGTATACTAAAGTTTATTTTTGAATATATGTGGTTTGAATGCTATGAGAAATAATGAAATACACAAAAAGGTAGGATAAACAGTCTACCACAATTAAATGTCAAGTGGATAAAATTAATTTTTTCCTTATGAACCTGATAAGTTCCAGCTCTGTTCTCACACATAATTTGTCACACTTCGAGTCCTCTCTTCCTCAGGATGAAAGACACTAACTTTCATGTGCTCTGTAAAAGAGTAACTACCTTTCCTTCAGTAAAATGACAGATACTACTGTTCAATATAAATATATTTCTGCTGTAACTTCTATCTCGTGTTTCTGATTTTCCTCTCCATCAGTTTTTATTTATATGCTGCAATGAAACACCAGAATGTAGGAATGACCATGAAAGGTCATGTGTATCTTCTAATGTGGCTAACTCAAGGTACTTGTGAGAAATTTAAAATACCTCTGAGGCAGAGTAATCTGAAGAAATTTCCTGTTCTTACTATTACAGCCTGAGTTAAAACATAAAGGTAACAGTAAATATCTCTTTAAAAATTGCAACTACATTTAGTAGTCTTGATTGACACATTCCCTCTACTTTTAATTTTTTTTCTGTGAATTATTTATATTAGTGAAGCATTTTATGATTTTGCTCATAGTATATAAAAAACTGTTTTACTTTCTCAGACTCAGATTTCTTCGCTTACAAGCTAAGTGTCACATTCTTGATTCTAACAGGAAAAAGAAAGGTTTTCAATTCAATAGTATAATTTATTACATACATATCTGAATTATTTGCTGTTGTATGTTGATTCTTTCTGCTTTTCAACTGCTTTTCACATCCTCTTTTAAAGTATACTTTTGTTATGGGTAGAATTCTGGAAAAATATTGATTTCAATAAAGGTGTTACGTTGTTCATTCTGTCATAATTCAAGTTGTCACATGTTGCAAAGTGATACATTACTTATGTTTTCAGTACACATTAATGATGACCTCTGATAAGAAACCTGTAGGATTTTTAGGACTCCACTGGTTAGTTTAGATATGGTTACCTTAGACAGCTGCATTGTACCCCACATTTTTCAGGTGGTTCCCTGCAGCATGATTATCAATGATAAATTTTGTTTTTCTGGCATTCATTCATCTAGTTCATCTTCTCTTCCTTAAATTCTTGTTGGTTGTCCTTATACGTGAATAACAGAAAGTTTTTCCTGAACTTCTCAGGTTTCAGTTTCATTGCCCTCTCTCCCAGTTCAGTAGCAAGAATAAATGAAGCTATAACGAGACATTTCTGTCAATCATTTAATCCCCTTTTTTATGACAGTAGTCTGCAATATCCTAAAGTTCTGTTTTTCTGTTAGGTGTTTTTTGATCCTGTTTTCTCCCATACATGCAGGAAGATATTAAGTATTCTTTCCTGAGGAATCAGAATTTATGAACGTCTAAAGAAATTATGTTGTTGGTGGTTTTTTAAATTTTATTAACCATAACAAGTGATTGGCTCATGAAGCTTTTTTTTTTTCCCTTTTAAAACATGACAATCTCAAGGTACTTGAGACAAATTGTGAAAAAGTTCAAATTTTTTTGGTGATAAATTAATGACCCAGAAAACCTTCTTGAAAGAGACAATAAGATTCATGATCATTAGTTCCGTTTCTTAAATATATGAGACACTATTTTTTTTCTCCTCCCTTTCTCTGCAATAAGGAAAAATTTGGGGGGAGGTGTATAATTTTGAGGTTTCATACATCTTGGTTGTTATGCATAAAGTTACAGAAAACTCTTTGCAGCATGTAGGGCTTTAGTAGCATCACATTGTTATATATCAGAAAACAGCAGGCTTCATAGTAATCTTCCAAAAATTCTTGAGCAAAAACTAATGTAAAAAGTCATTTAACTTCTCAGCAGTATTCTTATCTTCCCTCACCGCTTTGTAGGGATTTAGAAGATCTGTTGGTTCTATTACAGTCATCTTCAAAATGTATTTTCATGGCTTCTGGGTATTGGTTTTAAAAGTCTTTAATTCTTTTCTTGAAAATCCATTTTTACCCTTCTAATTTCACTCTTTCTTCATTGCTGCTATGTCCTTGATTATTGATAGGCTTCGCTAAGGTCAGTCTTCTTAAATGCAGAGAATTTGCATGCTTGAACCAACATCTTTCTAACTATTCTCATTCTCTAGACTACAACAATTTTTTGGCCACCTGTCCCTGTGGTGTTAAATTAGAATTATAGGAAGACCCCACATGATGACACTTGGCAAAAAAACATGAAAAGTTTTAAATACTTATGTTTTCATGGACAAACACAGCTCAATTTCATACTATGCTGCTGAAAGTTGCACTGTTCTTACCTCAGTCAGATTCAATATAATTTTTACCATCTGCAGCAAGTTAATGTTGTAAGTAAAGTTCATACATGATCTTTCAAATAGCTAATATGTTTCAAATTATTTAGCCAGTGTTTGAAAATACTTTGTCAGATACTAATTCTCAAATATTACCAGCATTTCTGGAAAATTTGTCTACAGAATTGCTTCCTTTAGGTTAAAAAATATTTTGCTTCTTATAAGAAGCTTAATTCATGATTATCTATTGGTATGAATGTTGCCTCAGGTTTCTTGCCTGCAAGCAGTTTCTCACGCAGCTTCAGGTAAACAATGTATACTTTTAGAATGTTTACATTGTTCTCCTCTGGGAGGAGAACTGTGATTGATGGTGGTGTTCACCATCCAGCTCAAAGAGGTGGCGACCTGAATGGCCAATCTCTTGACCTCTGTACAAATGTATATAAATGGAGTCAGATTTTAAAAAAACAAAAAGATACAGAGAGCTTTCCCTTGAACTGCTGCTGCCTGCCTCATTCTTTGTGCGTCCGCAAAAGCGACAAGTGGTGACCCCGAACGTGTCCGTGCCACATATGAATAATCTTAAATGTCACTCCTACTTAACCTTTTTAAAGTCAGAAGAGAAAATTAATTTTTTAAAAGTTGTACTGCATTCAACATCAGTCTTTACTTCAGCTACAGACAATTTAGGCATTTAGTAGCCTAACTGAAAGGGGAGGAAATGAGCTTCAGATAGAAAGGTATCCTTAATGAAGAGTTCCTCTTCTCCTAATGTCCCAAAAATATTATAGTAAGAGAAAATTACTTCCATGCACAGCATTTGTTGAAAAATCACCAAAATATTAAGAAAAAGCTTCTTTACATCAGTTAAAATTCATGCCTCTCTTGTCAGTCAATTCAGATATTTGGTTTAATGCTCCATGACTCTAAAATTTGAATTTATTTATTTATTTATTTATTAAAATCCCTGCTTTTAAACAGATGGATAACTGATGGATAATCTGAGACTAGTAAGTTATTGAGATTTTAAAGCTGAAAAGTGGTTGCTTTTTAAATTTATCTTCTCTCAAAATTTCACAACAATATTTTGTGCTTAGGTTGGCATATGCTGTGAACTTACTGAGAAGCTGAAAGACATTCTTTAAGAATAATCACAGAAGATCATACTTCTCAGTTCTACAAGGTTTTGAAACTACACAACATGATTTTTTTTTTTTTTTTGTGGTATCCCATATCAAAGTAAAAGGAACAAAGTAGATGATATAAAGATGTATCAATGATTGAGCGAAAATTGCATGGTTCTAAACTAGTTTAGTTAACTGTATAGGCCTTTTGAAACTGTTTGAGCTAGAGACTATGCTTCTGACACCTTTGATTTAACAAGATGATTAGATTTCTATTTATTAAAAGTTCTGCAGAACTTCTGGCAATCATTTTGAATCTGAAGTGTTTGCACTGTTTACAACACTGGTCTTGCCTTTTTTTTTTTTCTTTTGCTTTGTTTTTGTTATTGCATTCTGTGTAAAGCCTTAATTTAATTCTTGATGCCTCATTTCAGTAACAAGAAATGAAGCCGTTTGATATGAAAGAGTACTCAGCTACATAAGTTTCTGTGACACAAGCCATAACCCGCTAATTTGCATCCTGTGAAGGGCTGCCTGTTTAGAGAGACTTGAAACAGCCTTGGAAAGCAGGGAGAGAATTAAAAATAACTAGCTTTTAAAGAGTGCAGCTGTGAACTGCAACAATCCTGGACATGCCATTTTATAATGGCTTCCCTAATGAGAATGTTCTTTTAGTTATTGAGGGTTCTTAACTCTTTTGCTTTCTTTCTTGGTTTTAAGTGTTAGCAATCATTACTGTAGCAGTTTGTTCATCATACTGAGATCTCTCTGAGTTCCTATATAAATATCAGCCTGATTTCTCCTTTCTGGTGTTAAGAGAGCTGGAAATGACAAATAAGTATTATTTACTTTAGTATTTTGCTTGTTGTCCAAAACCAGCAGGTGAAGGAATAAATTATAGGCAAAGTGTACTTTAAAATCATTTAAGCAGTGATGACTCTGAAAAAACAAAATCAGTTCCAGTTTAAAGTTAATATTGGAAATGTTTCTTTATCCAAATTAATTGTTCCATATTTAAGAGTTCTAGATTTCTCTGAATATTCTTAAAAGAGATTTTTATGATCTAATAAAACAATAAACAAAAGCACTGAGGAAATTAGCTCTTGGAATTCCAGCCTGGACAGGGCCAGTCAGTCCCTCTCTACTTAGTAAGTTCCTATGACAAGCTCCCACAGATGATTTTATTTAATCAGAGCCTTTTTTTCATGTCCAGTGTGTCTTTCCTGTCAAGGAAAACTGTACAGTTATCACTTTTCCCATGACTTCACCTGCCAGCTGCCCATTAATTTTAGGATAACTTGCATGGTCAGGCGTAAGTGGACGCAGTCAGTATTGCACATCATTGAAGTTTACTTGTAAATTATCAGAATACTTTAATTTTGGAGAGAAAAGGGTCCTGCTATGTGTGAGATGACGGAACTTATTTTTCCTTATTGACTATTTTCATCCTGGATGGTGTTTAGACATTTTCTTCAGCATGCTTGTTCAGGCAGATACATTTTGTTCTGTAATTTTAATAAAAGGTATGGTTAGAACAAGGTTATTTATTGAGAGGCTATAAAATGTGGTTGAATGTGAGAAACAATTTTTACCATGCCAGGGGTGCTTTGTTCAGACCTACCCAATGGCAAAGACATATCTTCTCATATATTAATGTAAGCTGAAATTCATATTGTATATTGATATTATATAGCAGAGGTCAGTTTCAGTGAAAAAGTGATTTTGGAAGAAAACGAATAAAAGTCATGATACTGACTGCCCATCACAGAGATAAGTTCATGTGACCAGTTATGGAGCTGAAGAAAAAAAAGATGCAGAAAGCAGAGTTCTTTAGCCACAGAATGATTCATTTTCAAAATTAGGAAGAGAACCAGAAACCCAGGGCTTAAAATGCAGATTTAATATGAATCCTGGCAGCCTCAATTGAGAAAACCACAGCCAGACTGTTTTAACAGCAGGCGTGCCTGGCTTTATTTTCTTTTATGTTCCTGTCACATACACAACTTATCCATGTTGCCAATTCAACATCAAGAAGTGGCCATTACCTTGAAAAAAATTTCTCACTTTCACCCTCCTCATAAATATAAATACTTCTACAAGAGGGCTAAAGTATTAAGCTGTGACTTTGATGCTGAAAATGTTGAGCAGCAAGCTATGCTGGTGAGTCTGAAGGGTACTTGAACCGGCTGTCTGCAGCACTTTGCAAGGGAAGGTTTTATAAATTAGTTTAAAATTTCCTTGTTGTTGCTAGTTGGCAGTGGTAACTGTGATAACCATAACTGAGTCCTTTGAATCTTCTAAGTGCCTACAGCATTAATTGATCTGTATAAAATTCATATGAGGTAGATTATATCCCTCTTTTAATCAAAGAAATTGTTGCAGGAGCTCAGGAAAGTTAATAGTGGAATTTCCACCCACTTCAGACGTGTTGCTCACAGATGACATTCCTAAATGCCTGGTTGCTGATTTTCCGTGGTGCTAATGGCCTGAAACTCAGTTCCAGGTCAATTGGAAGTCAGCTACAGTGTGTGAAAATGAGGTCACGGGAACAGAAAGCTGAGCACAGAAAGGTTCCAGGAAGGCAGGAAACTGGGCAATCTGGTCTTAAAATTACATAACTGAAGTTGAAAGGTAGATTCAGAGGCATATAAAAGATTCAAGAACAGAGCATCTCCAGTTCATAGCATTTAGAAATTGGTGTACACCACTCTATTACCAATTCTAAAACCAGACAACATCACATAAAGGAGCATTGGCAACCCTCTAAGGTGTCTCCTATTTGTGAGGCTTTTCATTAGCCAGTGCTTGGACTTCCAGAAAAGGGAAGGCAATGAAAGTGTGAAAATGTTCAGAGCCATTTGCCAGAAAAATCTACATGCTTATGTGACACAACTATGTAAATTAAATTCCCTATGAACTGGTTTGCACAGTGTAATAGCAAACACTGGTGAAGGAAGATGCAAATACGTATAAAAGACTGCATGAATCTGGTAATGTCCTTAATTTTATTTTACTTTTTTTTATTAATGCAATGGCAATTTTCACAAATATATACAGTAAATAGCAAAGAAAGCCAAAACAGCTCATTTAAATAATTTTCTGTGCATTATGCTCCCAGTTAAGGAAGTTGTTCCTCTCTGAAATGCAAATGGGAGGAAATGCAGTGGTTAATTTAATTGGCATACGAATAACAGCAGGCAATTATTGGTCACAGGAACTATACCAAACCTGCTGGGGAATTCACCTGGTTTCATTTATAGGGGATAAAAACTATCCTCTGGGTTTCAAGCAGGGAAATAGCAAATGAACTGTCTGAAATAAAGAATGGCAGCCAATATGGTTTGCTCACTGATTTGGGGAAAGGACTGCCTGCTGCATACCAAATGTGAAACCATAAGGAATTGGTAGTAGAACTAAAAAGGAGAATCAGAAATCTGTGACAGCCTTTCAGAGCATAAACAATGAAACCAGGATACATTTTTGATCATAGATGGCTGAATTAGGTACTGAAATCTGTCACTGTCCTAGAAGACCCAAAGTAAGTGAAATTTTGGGTTGCTACATTTATAGAAAGCCCTGTCTCCTGAGGCCACAGATGAACAGGATGTGTCCACTATGGCATTGATGAAAGTTTAAGCCCTGGACAACTTCAGATGACAGAAGTAGAGGTATTTGGTTAAGATCTTATGCTTGGATATTTCCAAGGATTTCCACAGGATTATCTCCTAGTAGTTTTCTCTCATTGTCTGGCATGGAGAGCAATGGAATCCCACTACATCTATTGACTGACATGTCCCTAGTTATTGTATTTGAAAACTCTCAGGAGTAAGGTACAAAACCGAAAGTTTTGCAAAATCAGAATCAACGTATAAGCAAAGCATCTGATTTCCATTGCTACCTTACATCACATTTATGAGGTTGTAATTTGGCTGGCTTCATTGCAGTGTCTCCTGATTTACCAGTGTCACTGGGATCAGAATTGTGCCCACAGTCTCCACGTTGTGAAGACAAAATAAAGTCTGCTAAGTGTTTTAGTGGCAAGACAGGTCACAGAGGTTGCAATTATCTCTAATTGACACCTAACACAAGCTGTAATATTCTTTATGTGCTGCTGAATGGCTGCACAGAAGGGTGTGAAAGTCTTTTCTATCAAGTGGCAAAGTGGAAAAAAACCCAAAAGAACTTATTTTATCTCTTGTCCTTTAAACTAAGCACTCACACTGTTCAGCACGAATGGGAACAAGAGCACCAACACCTATGGGAAATGACTCTTGGAAAGTAATTTTTGTCTGCATAAGTGATTACTCTGTTGTATTTCACTATAACATAAAAATCTCTCTAGCTACCAGCACAAGTCAACATACTATCTCTTAACAAATGAATTCATGTTCCATCTTTTTACTGCAATGAACTATGGAGTGACAAATGATACAGTATCTTCTTGACAGTACAAGAATGGCTATGTCAACATTGACATAGAAGAGATGCTTCTCTATAAATATGCAATCTTTTCAAATGCTTCTTCCAAAATTGTTAAAAGGGTTATACTGTCCCACAGGCACCTGAAGAGTCAAGGTTCCTGATATCATCTTCTAGTACCTCTTCTGTGAAATAAGAAAAAATTATTTTCATTCCATCAATCATAGCTTTTAGGCAACTGGCTACAAAATATTTGTTTACTCTAAATATGCTTTACAGTGAAAAAAGTTATTCTGTAAGTAGTTGCAACTGAAGAAAATCTCAAATACCTGTAAAAGATGAGTTACTGACTCAGCATGACTATTACAGGTTCTTCTCTCAAAAGTTTATGATAAACATTCAGAATACTCTCACTTCTTCAAAAGGAGATACTTAGATAATTGTCTGACATTTAATGGAGTACTCAAGTTCAATAAAGCAACATATATCACGTCTCAGATGACAAACCCAATCAGCCATTATTTGGAAATAGGCATTTCACTGTTTAAATAATATCACTGCAAGAATGTCCAGCCTGTGATCCTGAAAAGAAATAATCTTTCTAATTTTCTGAGTCACAGATAGTTTAAATGAAGCACTTTCTCTCTTTAAATAGGCATCAGAGAATCAATACANTTCCAGTACACTCAGCCTTTGATTTTGGGAAGAAAAATGGTCCACATCTATAACCAACCATACTTCAAACCTTATCTCTTTCAAAGATATTTCAATAGACCTTCACTGAAAGGGATGTACTTATCTAGTGTACAGGTAAACTGGATTTTTTTTCCCAGGTTCTGGGTTTTGAGCTTTATTTTTTGCCAACAACAAGTATCTCAATAATTTTGAAAGTTTTCAAAAGGATCCTAATGATTATAGCTTTCTCTCAGTGTTATCTTCTCACCAGCAAATTCTTAAGTGATTTTAACAGTTAGTTAGGTACCTTAGAAAGGCTAACTATGGTGGGTTTTTAATTTCTTGTAAAAAACTCCAGTTTTCTATACAGTTACATTAGTTGTGACTGTGGTGCTTAAAGCAGAAGATGATAGCACCAGCCTAGAATGAAGATCAGCTGTCCTAGATAACTGAATGATGACACATTTCACCATTCAGTGAATTTGCAGAACAAACGGACAGTAGCATTGTATTGTTCAGAAGTTTTTGTTAATGTTCCTTAAAGGGCTGAGAGTAGTGGCAAGGACGTAAAACCAAAAGCAAGAGGTTGTCAAGCAGAAAGTGTATGAAGCTTTATGTTCTCGTGGATTTTTTTTATTCCTATGTTGTCTTGAATGAACTGGAAAAATAACTCTAGTATCCCTTCTTAGGTAACATTTTGAAGATCCTAATGTACTCATAATATTATTATTCTTCCTTTCCTCACACCTGTTATTGAAAATTGTTTCATAATTTAGGCTTTTTTTTTCATCTTCATACATCAATGTTTAAAATTTGTTAACATCAGACTTTCTTCATGAATATGTTAATGAAAACATTTTGTTAAAAAAGTAAGAAAGTGGTCACAATTTCTGAATCACAAAAAGAATTTATGAAAATGTTCTTACTTTAAGAAATATTAAATTAGGGTTCTGCTTGAAAATACTTTATGAATTTTTGTGCAATTTGCTCATTTAAATAACACAGGATAATAGAAACCATATTATATTAAAGACCCAAAATTAACTACCTAAACTTTGGATTTTCTGAATTTCATTGTCTCTTCAGCTTGCACTTTTGGCACATAGTTCAATATATATGATTCTTAGCAGTTTAAGATTGGGGTGCTGCACAATATGTATAAACTCATTCTCATTCAGTATGATACAAATGGCAGAATTCTCAATCTGCTTAGACTTTGTTCTAAAGCTCAGACCTCACAGCAAGTGGTCCCCGCCTCATCTTTGACAACCCAATGCACATTGGCTCCAAGCGCATCAGAAGAAGAACAGCACATTGCTACTGATGCTTTTGAGTATGCTTCAGCCCAAAAATCAGCACAAAGGAAACAGAGAATGCGTTCTACCCTTCACATATGGAAAACATGGTGAATTGCTATGCATTAATGATGATATATTGAAATCTACAGGCAAACTCTAGTACTTTGGAGCCTGCTGACTCACGATACTGCTGGTAATGAAGTCACACAGACAACACAGAAAGTAAATTCAGATTTAGAAAGAATGAAATAATGTGTTTGGAAAGAATAAGGAAGATGTGAAGGCTTAGCAATATCAGTTCAAATATTTCATATAAGGCCACAAATTACCTCCAAATGAGGTCTAGTTAACATATTGTTACTGGGAAATGTTAGAAAAACAAACTGAAATTAAAAATGCTTTTATGCATGATTGATTTCACATCTAGAAATTAGTGGCAAGATTGTCTGCAGTGGCAATAAAATCTAGCAATGCCTTCAAAGGAATAGGTGAGCTAGACTGAACAAACAAAAGATGGCCCAAGCACAATAGGAATAACAAAATTAGAAAGTTATGTCTCAAATTTCCACATTAAAAAAACCCCTAACTAATCAATTGATCTGTGCAATCCTGGTTAAGAACTTTGAAAATATTAGAAACCAAATTCTGATTTGTTGTTGCTACATGTCTTGAAAAATTGGACTAAATCTGGTCATACAAAAAATTTGGACCAATTTCTCACTAAGGCATTTCTCCTGTATAGGTTTTAACAATGAGATATGAGGATAGAGAAGTTAATTCTCAATGTAAAACACATGTCCCTCTCATGTACAGGTATATAGATACACTTTTATCCATATACTTGAAATATACATACACATATAGAGTATAAAAGATACATATATCTATTACTTACATAGTTAAGAATGTAAGATTTAGCCTTGATTTTTGAGACCTATACCAAAAATTGAGATCATTGCAAGAAAGAAACAACATTTTAAAAGATGTAGTGTCAACTAGTACCCTGGAACAAGTTTGAATAGACCTTTGGAAAGCCAGGCATAAATGTTTCAGAGAAACTATTTGTCTACAAAATTATTTTAAATTTCTCTTTTTATAAAAATTAAAACCATCATAGATATGCAGAAAATCATAACTGTTCAAAGGTTATGTCATGCTCTAGTGAACATTTTCTGTATTCTTTTGTTAAAGATAAATTCTCAGTATTGTAAGATCGCTGTATAAGCCTAACAGCTCATTAACTTACTATTATTTTAAATGACATTAAAAATATTACAGAAACAAACAATACTTGGCAAATGGAAAGTCAAATTTCTGCCTTTCAATAACTTAGTGGCTTACTGAAATGAGTACAAAAGGACCAGATTTCTTTTAAAGTACTTAGTTAGGCTTTTACATACAGAAATGATCCCTCTAAAAAAAATTATACAATTCTATGTGATCTAACCTTTACATGATCTTGTCAAAAAAGGATGAGAATAAATCACCCTCATTAAACCTGACAGTCCATTATGTCATCAGATATTATAAACTCCCCGCTACTGCTCTGTAGGCATCATGTGTGGTTCTGTGAACATATCTGGAGATTGATTTTTGCCCAAAAACATTGAGCTTAACATTAAAAATTATAATAAGCAACAGAGGCCAAATTTGTGTTTTCTATGCTTAACTACAAATAGGTTCTATATACTGCAAGTTAAGGAAGATTGCAGAAATTCAGAGCTCCTATAAACTCCAATCGAACTAAAAAAAATAAGAAGTAGGGGCAGAGAAATAATACTGAATTATTCAGGCTATATCCTGAATAAGTTTTAGGATCTTATTTTGAATCTCTAGAGTGCATGAGAGAATGGAACCACCACCTGACTGAAAACTCTGGAGTGAAAATGGCATTATAGAAAATTAAAAAATCATCTAGAGAGGGTTTCTTCAGTCATACTCTCTAGTTTTGAGGTCATCACTGTGGAAAAATACATGTGGAGATATTTGTTCTTGTAAACAGAAATACTAATAAGGAAAAAAATTAAATGGTGTGAAAAGTTAGTGAAGAGCAGTATCAAAGACAAAGCTGTGCCATCTGATTTTTTAAAGCATGGAAATACTTAAAATGAGAATATCATCAGAATAAAAATTGTAAGCAGCAGTGAATATATATTATATATTACTATATTACTATATTACTATATAACCACATGTTACACCATTACTGATAATTATGTATTCATTGTCAGTAATCACTCACATGGATATTTTGTGCTAGGTATTTCTGAAATTAAGATGGAAGTTTCAGTCCTTTCCCTGGCTGGCAGTCACAGGAGTTTTCTTCTCTTTTGCTGGAGCACACAAGACAGCAATTTTTATCTCTAATAATATCTTTTCTTAATCTCCTTTCAAATGGACTGCCTGTCTCAAATTGAGACCAGAGTGATTTAGAGTTAAAAGAATGTGTATAATAGAGATGTGGCATGTTTAAATCCTCTCCTTAGGAACATAAAACTCAATTAGAAGTATAGTCTGGCAGACAGTGTAAAAAAGGACTGTTAGGGAATTCATGTCTAGTAAATCATCCAGAACTTTATCAAAATGCAAAGCATAGTTTAACTGTAAATATGGTATAAAAACATTGTGAAGATGAAGGTGTATTTGGAGTTGACTTTTTTTTTCTGGACATGGGAAGCTGGTATACTGTATGGAATAGATAAAACAAAAATGAAAATCAGATTTAAAGTATGACTTGGTGAAAAACTTCAGCTGTGCTACACAGGCATTCCTTACCCCAAATTTTCAAGTATTGAGAAAAACAGGAAGAACAAAGCAAAACAGGTTGGAGAAAGTTATTTTTGGAAGATACAGCCTAATTATTTTTAAATAAATACAATTTTTAATAACCCAATTTTAATGTTAAAATATTCAATTGCTATGTAGCAGAGATCTAGAAAGATTGAAAAAAAAAATCTCTTTCAGTGAAGAATGTGTTGTCAAAAAGGCCTGGCTTGTGAAAAGCATTACAACACTTTGTTCCACTGCCTTATTCTTTTGTGAGGTAATCCTCAATTCTTCCCCAATATTTAGAAGATAACAACAGCTTTAAAATGTTACTGTGCTTGTGAAGAGTCAGGAAGACAGGATGATGCTGAGAGCAAAGCTTCCTTCCACCACTGTCCCCTGGCTCTGGGATTCCTCTCAGGCAGACTGCACCACCCCTCACTTTAGGACAAACCATCTCTGTGGTGTCTGTACCTGCCTCTAGAGCAAAAGGATTCTGCCATTGGCTTCAACACCTCTCAGCACTGATATCATGGGACAACATGGGAGCAGTGCAGCTTCAAAAACGGAGCATCTGGAACATGGTCTTGGTCTCTGCATATGCCTAAGAGCAGAGAAGAGAGAAGGATGGGGACTTGAACTGTAGCTGAATGAAGTGTGGCTCTGTGGAGACTTTTGCAATCTACACCTCATCTTTACAATCTCCAAATTCCTCATGAACACAGTTTCTGTGATTATTTAGGAAAAAACACAGATTACTTAGTTATTAGAATTTCTTCAAAGGACTTAAATCTTATGCAAGAAATACAAGGAAGTAGTGGTGACTTCAAAACGCTATTTATCAAGTATGAGAAAATAAGAAGTGTACCAATGATGCCCTGAATAAGGGTGAAAAAGTAAGTCTGGTAGGCTGAAGGAAAATTCAAACAGAGGAACCTTTTCTACAACTGTCAATGGAAATTGAACTGCTGCCACACAGAAGATATTTCTTGGTGAGCCTACATTTTTCTGCACTTATTTTTCCTTCATTTGCACTTTATCATGAAAAGAATTTGCCCTGGTACTGTATTAATAGACAAAATGTCAAATAGTCAAAACTCATATATACGAGGCTAAATGTGACAACCAACATTTTAGATAGCTGAGATGAACTCCATTTTTGGTAAAGTAAGAGTTGCACCAAAATACATCTATTTAGGTTGAGAGAAATTATTGACTAGCTGCATCAAAGCCCAGTTAAATTTCTTTGCATCAAAATCCCCAGAATGACATTGAAACAGAGCAATTCCTGCTATTCCTATACGTGAAGCTGGGAATCAGGGTGCACAAGACACCCTGTGATAACTGTTTGCATTTAGGACAGATTAAAGTTGCCTTAAAATGTGAAAACAGAGACACAGATTAGTATCTTCACAGAAATGAAAAGATTCTGTATTTAAGGTACATTGGAATGATTTAGGGTAGATTCTTTGTGCTGCTGCCTTCTCCACAACTTTTTCATCTTGAACTCTTCAGCTGAATGAAGCACTTCTGACTGCCCAAACTGATCCTGCAAACCTGAACTCAATCTCAGGTTTTGGCAGGAAATATAGCACTAATTGAATTAGATTCAGGGGGTTATGGACAAACAGAAGAGCAGGTTATTTGAGCAGATTACTCTTCTCTTAAATATGAAGGTCTGTTGTATAGCTGGTGGTTGAAAAGAATCCTACTATGTCCAGACAAGGCACATACATATCTTTATATAGAAACCTGTTCAAGAATATCTGTTAGTTGCTTAGGGATGCAATGAAGGCACACGGGAAAGCAGGAAGGATTCCATTTATCAAAGACAGAAGTACATATGGTACAGAGGTCCCCACCTGTTTTTGATATAATAAACTTCCAGTGTACCTCTGCTGATTTAATTCTGGAAAAAGGGTTTGGTTATTAAAATATTTTGGCACAAGAATTCTGACCATTAGAAATTTTAGACTTAACCCATTCTGGTAGCATTTTTCTCTGTTCATAATGATCTTTCATTTAGGGGAGACATCTGAAATCCCATTAGAATCAGTCTTCATTTTTTAAACATTAAAATACTCCTTCAGAGCTTAAGGACTTACTAGAGTTTCAGTACTAAATGAAACAATTTTTGCATTATAAAAAAATGATCTTGTGATTCTAAATGTCAGGTTTCTATAGTGGAATATTCCCTTATTAAGTGAAGTGTTAAAAACATAAATTCATGTTTATGAGACATAAGCATTTTATTATTATCACTAGTTTTGCATAAAGAATTAAAAATGAAACAACAGGTTGACTTACTGAGAAAATAAACTGAAGTGAGAACTTCAAAATCCCCAGACTATTTAATCACACTAGTGTGTATGCAAAAAACCAAGCCTTGCTAGTGCAAACATGACAGGACTCTAGAAGAGAGCTGTAGAATTTTCATCCACTACACTAGTTAAAAACTCAAGAAGAATTACTGTTCTTTACTCAAATAGAAATTAGAACACATTTTTTGCACTTTTTATTTGTTAAAAGCACCTATATATGTTCTATTTTAGGAAATACTTTTCTTCTATGAATAAATTGATTTTTCTTTCTGTTAAGACTCTTTTCAAAGCATCCCCAGAAGAGGATCCACCCCACTGCTCCCAAGCAGGGCAGGATGCATGAAAGGCAACCAAAGAACTTGTGCCTGTGGTACCACTACTCAGCTGTTTGGCATTGCAGGAGCACTCCAAAAAAACAGCAAGGCCATTTCAGATCTGGAAACAGACACAACTGATGCAGCTTTTTCTCTCTCCACCTGGTACATAGGTGTTCAGGATATGTGCAGCACTAGGAATCAGCAGCTTATCAAAAGTTAATGGGAAAATGAAACAACCTTAGCATTGTATTGCAAATGAAAATGCATTCTCTGAAAGGTTTCACACTGATAGCATGAAGTAAATGTGCTCCATGATAGCAAAAACTAAATATCTCTAATTTTTTAATTATTAATAATTTTTTTCTGTCTTTGCCTTCTTTCAACCAATCCAGTCTTATTGTTATAACAGAACCATTGTTTGCCTGCCCCATTGGCTTAGCCACTACAACTGCTTTTCAAAGAGCACCCACATTTTTAGTACAGTTACTGCAGAGGTAGGAAGGGGGCGGCTAATGACCAACATTTTGGCTTGTCTGCTGGTTTGCACATGGAGGATATTATTTCTTTACTAATCTGAATTTAGATCCTGTGTTACCAAGTTTAGTTCTCCATCCACAGTTAAAAATAACACAGTGGAACAAGTACATGCTGGATCTCATGCTGCCAGGCATTCTGACAACTGCTCATACACTGCAAGAGTTTTAATTCTTCCGCAGGTCAGTTAGGAACAGCCACAGGGACTCATGGGTTTCCATGGGTTGCATGTACCTTTGAAGATACATTTATATACCATAAATTGTACATGTGGTTTGAAGAGTACAGTGATTTGCAGCTTCCTCCCTCATAGGTTTAGTCCATGTTATTAACTACTTATGTGTAATAAGTACCACAGGCCAGTGGGCTTACAGCTGATGCAAGGCTATCAATAACCTTGGCAAAACAGAGAGTATTGCCAGCTGTACATACACATTCCTCAGCAAGGATTCAATACTGCTTCCAATGGGGTAACTCTTGTGTGTAATAGTGGCAATAGACTATTTTAGTGCACTTTAGAGCACTATGTCCTGCAGTGTGTGAAACAAGTCTTGGCTGATATTTCTCCTGCTTAATCATTTTGCTAACTTACTGATATTTGTAGCTTGAGCCACTCAGTCTAGTCCTTTCCAGAACCAAGCCCAGGTTCCACACCTCTCGTTCCAGTCCAGCCATTCTTTTAGTGCTCAGAAAAGAGTACAGCAATACTTCTCTAGCTTATCCCTCTTGAGGGCACTACACCACCCTAAAACCATACAATGTCAGCTTATCTTCCTTTCTTGGTTTTAAAGAGCTGACAGCACTCTGCAGTGAAATTATTTCAAAGACCCCGTAAGGCTTTGTCTTAGAAACAAGAATTGTCTTACATGTAACAAAAAAGTCAGTCCACACAATTTTTTGGCTGTTTAGTTTTTTTTCCCCCCCAGAAGTGTGAAATGAGGGAGGGACAGGAAACCTCCCAGTAGAAGCTTCAAAGAGTGAGGGTGAGGAGTGCATATGGTGGTGTCGAAAAACTGGTTGCAGAGCTGATTAGAGCTTTTCTCTGGAGACAAGGAGGTGGGCAGAAAAAGAAAGGAATCTGTACACTCATAGAGTGTTTTTTTATTTATTGTAAGCATAAATAACCATTTGTATTTTCTGTGCAGTTCCTTCTCATCAGACAATTGCTAGTATTCAAAACACTGGATTAGAACTGACAGGTTGGAACTGTCATACTTTCTTAGTTTCCATTGAGATTTATTTCTTCCAACAAGTAAAATAAAACTAGACTGTGCTTCAAAATATTATTTTCCCTTTGTTACAAAAAAAAAAAAAAATTAAAGAAAATGAGTTTTTTAAATTAATTGTTTATTAAGGTTTTACTTGAAAATGAAATTGTAGGACAACGTTTTCATGATATATTTTAAAAATGAAAAATAACTACACACTAAGAAGTTTTTAATGGCAAAATTTGGAGTTTTGTAAAAATAAAGGGAAAATAAAGAGTATTGATCCTTGCTTCTTGTTAAAGCATTTCAAGCACGTAATCCAGCTACTTCCCAGGTCACATTTTCTGGCATCAGATAACAGCTAATGAAGTTCATGTTGTCTGAGGGAAAAAGGTTGAAGAAAGAACATGTCTCTTTTTCACTGGAAAAGCTTTACTTTGAGTTTACAAAAGCTTTCTGTCTTCCAGAGAAAGACATATTTGTTTCCAATTTTATGTACTGTGAGAGACTCACACCATTTACACTTAAAAGAGGTTGTCACATTTATTTTTCCATTGAAAATACTAAGTTTTCAGAGAAAACCCCCAAAACTCATGAAGTGTTTTCAACACAGCCTAATGTATTTTCTCAGAGGTCCTATATGGTTTATATTGAATTTCCTCCAAAACCAGATTTTTTAGTGTTTTTTTTTTTTTTTTTAGTCGCAATGTTAGTCAGTTAAAATTTTCACCTGAAAACCTTTTTAACTGGGTATTTTTATATCCTCTGCACTATTATTTTTCTGCTCCACCTCCACAGTCTTTCTGTTTGTCTCAAAACACATATTTTCAGTTAATTTTGTATTCTCAAATTGCAGCTGATTTGGATTCCACACAGATATTCTTCTAACTAAATCTAAACCATATATCCAAGACACATGAAAAATATCATTGACAGGAAGCTAAATAAATTTAATTAAAAATTGTATAGATAGCAGTAGTGACTACTTTTTTTTTTTTCAATAGAAGCATCTGCTAGCAGCCAAATTTATAGCTTATTCCCATAGTGCCCATCAAAGAAGTAAAATGGTCAAGCAGCAAAAGTTTTTAAGACTTTGAGTTTTCTAAAGGCTCTTGACAGAATCTTTTGTTATTCCCTCAGATATCATGTTGCTGGATACCTATGAATACCACAACAGAATCAGGGGAGGATTTACCAAAGTTTTCAGAAAGAAAAAGGGTAAGAACCACAGCAGAACTGTCAAAACAGCAGAACTTCAGGGTTTTTTTAATAGCAAGACATAAAGATTAACACAGTAAACACAGAAATTTGTTTGAATAGAAGCAATGTAATTACCAGGTCAAGATAATTTCTTTTGTTTTCCATAAATAAAATTACATTAAAAAGCATGTGAAGTGTTTCTCTCTCCTCCTAGGAAAATGGTATGAGCACTAAGTTTTAATATTTATGTGTTTTCCCTTCTAAAAATCCATGTACAAAGGATTTCACCACTCTACATGTTTCACAGAATTTAAACAATAGGTTTAGTTGATTTGAATAGCCTTTTGGCATGTTGATTTATGCTATAAGAGTGGCCAAGGGCTTTAACAGTTTAAGCAGGATAATGGGGTAGAGAAAGCATGCTGAGCAAATGCATTGCGAGATTTAAGGACTTAAAATGTCTGAATTAAACTAAACTGACATGTATTCATTCTTAGCAAATTTGCTGTAATTATATGGGGAATGTCTGAAACAAGACTGAGATCACCTGCCAGCTGATCTGAAGGGGTTACTGGTTCCCATTATAGGAACTACATTTCAAGCTGTTGGCCACATACCTAGATATTCAGCAAATGGAGCAATATCTCAGTTAGTATAAAAGCATTACAGAACTAAGGCCACTTCAGCTTGGCCAGTCTTTGTTGAAGATACAGATGGCAATAAAATAACAAAAAGGCCAAACGAAATCATCCAAAGCAACATAAAAAATATGTTAGCGAATTGATCTATAATCAGTACAATAGGATGGCACAAACATGAACTAGAATGAAGTCACTCAAACATCTGAGGTCTCAGAATTCTGAGAGAAGGATGATTAGTTTAATGGATAAATAGAAATGGGTATAAAATCAAATAATTTATATTTTAATAAGCATTGTATTGCCCTCTGACTTAAACAATCTGTGAAGTTCAGTAAAGCTCAATTAAATCTGGGTCATCCAGAGAGCTATTTCTCTTCATACCATATAGTCTCTTCACATTCTTGACCATCTTTGTTTTCCTTTTCAGAGAAATTTGATGATTGCCAAAATTCTTTTCCCTGCACCGCATTTCAGCAACCAGCCCACAAGGATTTCAGATCTAGTGTAACACTCCTCTCTTTTGGCATAGGACCTGGGGGAGATGCTAACATTTAAAGTCCAGAGGGTAACCTGAAATACTTTGAGGGACATCTTTTCAGGAAATGAGTTGGAATTCTGAGGCTTCTCAATACGACCCTCATTTCCTTTTTTTCTTTTAATTGTGTATGACTCACAGGTGAATCAAAGTTGTATGATCCATATGATAATCTGTGACATGCTACCTATGCAGGGATGGTTGCTTTTGTCTCTACTCCTCTTCTTATGATCCCTGGCTGGTTCAATGGAAGCAGAGAATCCCTGGCATTTAACAGACTTGATTTATTCCTCTGTAATGCATACGGTTCTACATCTGAATTGCTCCAGTTTTTGAGGATGGGAGCTGTAAATTGCTGAGAATTTGCATATGATGCAGGATTTGGCAGCAAGGGCACTGAAAAATATTCTTCTGTTTGACATTTCCAATATTACACCTAAATCCTCAGTTAGACTCTGAAGGATGTGGTCTGTTTGTTGAGCAGTTGATGGTCTAGCTGACATCAATTGATATCGTGGGTGAAAAAGTGCTTGAGATATTGGAATCTCTAAATACAGAGGGACAAAAATTAAGAGTAAATAAAGGTGCATTTTTAATTAGTACAAAACACTGTGGTTAGGACTAGCAAAAAGGAAAAATATTTCAGACTTTTTTAAAAATTAAGCAGCTGAATTTTCAATTTAGCTGAGATTTTTATGAGGGTCATCATCATTTTATTCACTAGGCAAGCCTGGTTGACAGGCCACACCTATTAGGCTAACCTGATATATGAAGACTTTGGTACTATGCCTCCAAGAGGTGAGATAAAGTTTTATGACTGGGTGGTGAGATAAAAACAAATTCCAAATCCCCACCATTTACTGCATGAGTATTGACAAGCCTGGAAACAGATGAACCTTCAGACTTAAAAATATCAGTAATAAAATATCAATATAGAACCTCTTAGCAATTCCACTTGCTCTGTTCTCACAGCCCTTCTTTGTTTGTTTGTTTTTGGTTGGTTGGTCGGTCAGTTGTATTTTTGGTGTGACATCCTTCATAGTGTTCACAACCTTGCATTTGTACAATTAATGGCTTCCTCTTAATCAGCCAGGAAACCACAACAGCTTCACTTGGAGTCTGTTGAGTCCTGTCTCTTCAGGGATCCCAAAAAGAATCTCGCTTCCAGGGAAGCTCCATTTCCCAGAAGATATTCCAACAAGCACTCATCATAAGTCAGTATCCTGCAGACTTGGACAGCTTTGTTCTTTGCATGAATTATTTTATTTATTTATGCATGGAAACTGACATTTCGGTTCAAGATGAGCCTGGATCACATTTCTCCTTCCTGATAAAGTATCAAACCTGTTCTAAGCAGCTTTCCTGGGCACCTACTGGCCAGTCAGGTGGGGCTAAGTGGGTTTGATGTGGTTGTTCTTATCCTCTTGACTGGCAAACTGACTGAGGAGAAGAGTTTGCACAAATCCACTAGGGCACAAGTGTGTATCTTCCCAGCAAACAAAAAATGCAGTAAGAATCTCCTACAATCTTTGTTACGAGCTCACTTGCATAAAAAGCTACAGTTTATATCATTGCCTCTTTCTTAGACAGTCAGGCAACTAATCTGGTGGATTCAAATTGGATTATAACAGCTCCCTTTAGAGAATTCAGAGTACTGTTGCACCCGAGAAATCCAGCAGAGCTGGATGGCCAATATGTTGTTATTCAGACTTGGAATGCAGCCCTAACCATGCATTTTTTAACTTCTAGCTCCTCTAGTATCAAGCATACCTTCTACAGTTGTTGTTAGCATATCTTCTAATACCCCTAAAGAAATATATCTATATAGATCTGCATACATAGGGATTTTTTATCCTTTTGCCATGACCACAAATGTTCTATTTAGACAAACAGTTTTCCCTTGTTTTGTGTTTTATCAATTCTCACATACTATTTTCCTACTTTGTATTTTTGAATAGCAACAAGGCCGGGAAAGAATTTCACACTGTGATGCATTTTCAAAACAGTTTTGCCACTTTGAATGTAAATTTTGTAGGTGCAAGGAGCACTGACATAGCTGCTGTACAAATTGAAAAGCTTTAAGCAGATGCAAATTAATTCACTTTGTCCTAAAAACTTACACCTGGTATAGAGCTCTCCTTACAACCAACCTGCATGAGATGGAGCAGCTTCCTTCCAGACTGAGACAAGTCCTTGGGCTGAGTTGTTCAGGGTGAGTTCTGCTGCAGGATCCTCTTAACTCTGATAATCAAATACAGAAGGACAAACTGATGGGTTTGGGGAATCTGAGTCTCCTAAAGACAAGTTCTGTAACTCTTGAGAAAAACTGGGTTTGGTTCTCTCTTTCTGTATTACAGAAACCATATGTATGTGTGCATGAGGGATAAAAGTAATGTGACAATATCCCAAAACTGGAAGTTATTTACAGTGAACCCTTTTAAATTAAAAACCAGCTGTATGTCTCTGATATGGGTTAGAAATATGTATATTTTCATGATTTTCCTTGATTTGCTCATCCTGAGAAATGCGAAAAGAATTGCCTTGAGTACTTCATACCAAATGGGTAAAATAAATGTCTTGATTTTCAGAAGTCCTTTCTTGCAGATATATAGTTGCCAAACAACTGTTTTAATGAGGTTTTTAAAAATGTGTTATTTCTTTTCTGCTGACATGTTCCAAAGTCCTTTCCTATTTCTCCTCTTCTTTTTCATTTTCTTAATTCTTCTGCTATTTGCTATTTGTTTACTGTTTGTTTCCTTCTAATATCTCCTTTATTTTTATTCCGGTGGCTATATCTTATTCTACCTTTACTCTATAGGTGGGTTTCTTTATGTTTTCAGAGAAAAGCCATGGAATATCTTCCCCTCCCTTAACACACACCCACAAACACGGACACACTCAAATCCACTGGGTACTAAGCTTGCTGTAGCTTCTCCACTGGTGCTCCTCTTTGTCATAGAATGTTGGCTTTTTTTTTTTCTTACTCAGCTCCCTGTACAGAAATCAATGTTCTGCTACACTGACTGGAGTGACAGTAATGCAGGAGATGCCAGCCCAACAGCACGATGCACAAAACACTGTTCTCCAAAAATTCGTCTCTGCTAAAAAAGGTAGAGGAAGCCACACTTTGTTTCCTCCATGGACAGAGTAGCAACACCATTTTTTTCCTGGCTCGTCTGCTCCTCTCCTCCCCTCTCACTCACCCTCAAATTCAGAATTGAATGTCTTAGGCTTACAGGATAATAGTTCAAAGAAAGGACTTAAAAATTGTTCCCCTTTTATTACATCATAATCTGGTACAAGAGGCCAAAACATGAATGCTGTTGCTCTCTGAAAGGTAAAGAGAGGCTATTACTTGGGCCAGCAAAATCTTTCTGAGGGATTACTGTTTTGTTCCCTCAGATTAGGAGACATTTAACAAAAAAAATCTTGAATCCTTGACAGTATTTTCCTGAGTTAATCTCCTCTAGTGGCTGTTGGTATTTGCAGTGTCTATCAATGTCAGTCTCTTCTGGTTACAGCATGCAGTTGGGTATATTTTGGAACAACCCACACACAATTCAGGAGAGTAAAATTATGCTTCAGTGCTAGAAAAGGGGTGATAATGGACTTCATTTTCACATGGGCAGGCTTCAGAAATGATATAGAGAGGTTCAGTATGTTTCCAGTGAATTCAACATATTTATCTTCACGAATTATCCTTTAGTAGTTCCTGCTTTTCATTTCTTGGTGGCTGTTTTCCCCCTGTCATTATTCAACATCTTACATTTTTCACCCTGTGAAATAAAACATAAGGAGTAAAATCACTGTTTTCTGGGCTGTTTGTATGGGCATTGTTGATATTGAAAATCTGAGGTTGTTTGATTCATTTTTCATGCTGAAGTATCCTTGGTATTGTTTCTTGATGGGGTAAATAAGACCACTGGGCTCAGACTCAATGCTGAGGCTTGGAGCTGGAATTGCATTGAGGAGACCAGTCAGAAGTGTGTTTAGGCAATCAAAGGCTCTGACCTGCAGAATTAGGGTTATCAGAGTCTAGTGGATTTTCAAATGGCTTCTGATAAAAATTGGCTGAGTATTAGGTGCGGATGTATAAAGGGAGATTTTGTTTTGCTTATTGAAATGGTTCAACTAACCCTATGCAAGACTAGTGCTTCACACTTGGCTATTCTCTCCCAACCTTTCAATAAATATATTTGATTTGAAAAAATGAAAGAGAGAGGATAAAGTAGACTGTTAGAGGCTTACTGGCATACCATTGAAGGGACAGGAAGGTTAGACAGCTACCTGTGCTACATTTTCTTTGCTAATGTGACCCACTGAACTATTTCAAATGATCTATAATGTGGAAATTTGATCCAAAAATATCTGGAGTTCACTTTTTTCTTGGAACTATATTTGCTGTGATAGTACTTCAACACGGACAAATACAGAACAGCACTTGTACCAGGAAAAATACAGAAATTAAGGGTGACTTTAATTGCCTTCACCAGTTTTCTACATTGTTTCTGAGTGAAAATGAAAGCTTGAATATTTTGATTTTTTTTTCTCCCAATCTTATTTTCTTTGTTTTTGAAAAACACTTATTGTAACAATGTTGAGCAATGGAAGTGGGGTCTTTTGATTTTCAAAGCATTAAACAAGGAACGACTAATTGCATTAGCAGTTTGGCACAGGCTAGACACAGCCTTCACCCTTCATTCAATTACAGCTTGCTTTGAATTTGGTGAGGTCAGATTGCATCCCATAGGTGTTATGACTCAGACCATATCCTACCCATATTTTTTACAATTACTGAAGTAACACTAAGAACTGTTGACAAATGAAGTACATTTCATTAGGTCTGTTTAACAGATGGGGAAAGCAAGTCATGACAAAAGGAAATAATTTAACAGCAAGTTGCAAAACCGATCATTATTCCTGGTGAAGCTTGAAACTGTGTTTCAACATGGGAGTGGCAAAAATGGAAAGAAAGGAATTCATCTCCCTTGTTCGAGTACATTTCTCATCTTGCCTGAAGTGAGGAGGTACCACAAACTGATGTATCCTAATTTGGTATATGTGGCATAAGGAATTCCAATGGGAGCCCTTTCTTTTTCTCCGCTTACAGATGCACACATGGATGAACACTGTCCAAAATCATAGAAAAACTGCAGTGGATTACACAAATTACAGACCTCCACCTTTTAGCAGAGGACTAGAAAATTATTTAGCAATCCCAATTAAAATAATCACTGCCTCATCGTGAAGATCACTCCCCATAGTTCATTTATAATGACAGTCACACTTCAATGCCTCACCCAGCAGTCCCACTTAGCCCAGCTATATACCCTGGTTCCTGCGGCTCATGCATTGAACCCACATGAGTCTGCCCTCTGGCATAAGGGCCTTCACGTTCCGATTAGAAAACAGCCTACCTAAAATCAAGATCCGAAACCTCCTTTTCTGCTCAGACACAGTGCCCGCCTCTGAGCGCACAGCTGCTGGCAGCCCGGAGGCTGGTGGTGGCCCTGTGCCCTGCGCTGCTGTCGTCTCCCCAGAGGGGACACCACCGTGGAAGCATTTGGGAACATACACGGATAAAATGAACAATATCGGACCTCAACAACCTCGTGTGCTGCTGAGGGTTATTAATCTTTAAGCGGGGACCGGTTTCAGCGCTCGGAGTGCACATGCCAGCTGTGCCAGCGCCAGCCGGAGCGGTGGGGCGGGAGCGCCGGGGCACCGCTGGCTTGGCGCGGGGATAGCAGTGCCACCCTCGCCCGCGCGATGGCAGCATGTCCGAGCGGTGTCCAAGCGGTGTCCGAGCGGTGTCTGTCCGAGCGGTGTCCGAGCGGTGTCTGTGTGAGCGGTGTCTGTCCGAGCGGTGTCCGAGGCGGGCCGGAGCACGGGCGGCACCGGGGGCTGCCAGGCTGGGCCTGAGGCGAGAGGGGCCGTGCGGGGCGGCGGGAGCCCGGGCCTTGGCTCAAGGACAAGCTGCTTTACCCTGCCCAGCTCCAAAGTTTGGTCTCTGGCCGCCCGCTGCCTTCTGGAGCTTTGTCGAAAACTGCCCCCACGGTGCTCCGGCATCTCCCGAGGACTGTGCAGTTTCCTTGCGGCGGTTCCCGTCCAAAGCCTCTGCTGCCCGCGGAAAGGGCTGAGGGACAGGGTCAGCTATTCCGAAATTGGCCCATTCCCAAACAGAATTTGTCAATCTTTTGCCAAGATGGGGACTGGGAAGGGAAGGCAGGAGCGCAGCACGTTGCATGGCGGGGATCCTTCCAGACCTGTAAGTGGAAGTGAAGCTTTGAGAGATGGGCATTGGGTTCTTCTGACCCATCCAGCACCTCTGGGCTTCTTACCTGAGGACTCTTTCAGAGCTCCAGTTATGAAGTGCCTGAAGAGCATCTGTCCCTGATCACCACAATTAGTCTGCAACTTCTTTTGAAATCAGGAGCACACAGATACTTTTTTTAAAAATGATCTATTATTTTTCAACTTTTTTCCTTCTCAAGTTTGCAGGACCAAAGGTATTTTTTCTGAGTTGATGTACGGGGCTTTCACTATACTGAAGTAATTTATGAAGATGGAACTGAACTAAAGTCTTTTATACCAGTCTTGAAGAGTGGGGTAACTGCCTTTTGCTGGAATACAGTTTTATGATGTGCAATAAAATACTCTATAACCTATTTGATAGAGTGGAAAAATAAATTTTCTTCAGCATCACCTTTATGTTGCCACAATGTACCATTTTGTGTATTTTCTGACTCCTTATGCTTCACATTCAGCAAGGGACTACTCCTTTTTCAGAGCTCTACTGTATTTGCACACAGACATTTTTAACATGGTTGGGCCAGCAAGTTGTAAATAGTAAACTGTTGTTGCTATTTATAAAGTCTAAGCTTAGAAATAGTCAGGGAAGCAAGATATCCTACACAAACTCCTGGTGTTTGTCTAAATTAATCTTGATGAAAAAAATTGCATATCTGAAGAAATTGTTATAGGGATGTGCAAATAAGCTTTTGCCTAGAGTCTTGATTTTAAAACTCTATTTTTAAAATAAAGTTCAAAACAAAGCCTTGACATAGGCGGCACTTGCACAATGGATTCAGAAAACTTTTTTTTTTTTTTTTTTTTTTTAATACCAAAAATCTGAAGTTAGGGTATTCAATTCAATATTACTGAGATTGAATGCTGTGGAAGCAACTTAGGAGAAAGCAGTGAGTTATTCTGCCTTTTGTCTCTGACCACATCTGGTTTTTATACATAATCACCAATGCAAAGTTTGGAACCAGGGCATGAATACCAGATCTGCCAGTCTGTTGTTATTATTTTTAATTTAATAGGGCCAATGAACAATGGA
The DNA here is from genome assembly GCA_013399915.1 of Illadopsis cleaveri. Lineage (NCBI taxonomy): Eukaryota > Metazoa > Chordata > Aves > Passeriformes > Timaliidae > Illadopsis > Illadopsis cleaveri. Next base: position 615,317 of record VXBB01016578.1, read on the forward strand.
GAGGCTTCTGCTAAATTAATAGCTCTGATAAAGGAAGAAATCTTCTTTCAACAGCCTCTTGGTTTAAGTATTCCATTCAGAAATATGAAATCTATGTTCAAATTCATTTGTGAGGAGATACAAATTTCCTTTTGTGACATCCTGAGAAAGACTCTAAGACAATAGATTCTTGTTTAGGGGGAAGTCAGGACCCTTAGCTCTTTGAATTTTGGCCAAAATACAAACATTTGTTCTTTTGGTTATTTCACAGATTTAAAATTACTTTACAGAATTTTGAGGCAGAAATCACATGAATGACACAATATTGAATATCCTATAGAAAAGGACAGACAGATTAAAGACTTTGGCCTAGAGTTCTCTAATCTTAGTACACAGGACTTGCATGGCTAGTAGATAAATTCTGAAGCTTCACAGTTACTCCCAGGTGTGCAACTGTTGCTTTCGTATGTTATGCCTTAATTAGTTCTTTCTTTTTCTCTGTGCCTTAATATTTCACTTGGAAAAGTGAATCTAACACTTCTGACACCCCTTTTTTATTACTTTGTTTTCTAATAAATGAAGAGAGTGTTTATTATTATAAATAATTTTTGATGGGTTATATTAGCAGTCTCAAAAGTAGGGATAGTTTCAACCAGAATAAAGATAAATTTTGTCTCTTTCCCTAAATGAGTAGAATTAATCAGTATGGTGGTGGCAGGACATACAGAAATTAGACTTTGCTTTTTTTCTCTACTATTATAAATCCTAAGGTATTAATGACCTTGGCCCAGCATGTCTTGCTGAGAATCAGTGACTGGATGAAAACACTTCCCCAAAAGGGACAGTGATTAATTCTCAGTAAAATTCACTAGGGATCAATCAGTCTAATAAAATCATTCAATAGTGTTGTGGAAGAATTTGAAAAGAAATCATTCATGATCTGAAAGTTTTGTTTTTTAAAAAGTAACAGAGTTGTAAAAGGAATCTGTTGAGTAACATATACTGTTTGATTAGAAACTATGTAAATATGTACCTCAAGGGACATTATGATTATCAGCTTTCCTCTATGTAATGAGAACATAATATAATATTTTTGCATTCAAGTTGTATGGAACATGGGACAAGAGCATCTGTGACAACACAGTAAACAATGGGAAAAAACAGTGAGCTTTGTGGTGTTGCCTGGCGTGTAACCATGGAAGGATAGGCACCATGGTTTACCTGTTATGACTAAAAAGACAACACTTTCCCTAGTAGTTTTCCATTTCTGCTGTAAATTGGCTCTGGCCTGAATCTCCCAATGTACTCTGTGGGGAAAAATTCACACAGCTATTAATGTCTGCGATCTACTTGGGCTTCTGAAGGTTCAAAATTCAACAAAGAGCATTTGGCTAGAACTAACCAATATGCTGGTGAGGTCTGTCTTCGTACTGATTACAGTTCAATATGTTATATATGGACATACATGCATGCATATATTCCATGTTGATTGTTCAGTTAGTGATATAGCAGTCTCTTTGAAATGAAATCATCTTTGATTGTACCGGAAGAATAATGCTAGTTTTCACCTATGATACTCTGTAGAGATTGTTGCACAAAACTAGCAATATAGCCAATACAAGGTCAAAAGGTCTTAGCAACAGGTATGTTTAAATTCACCAGTATTTAATCTTTGCAGCTGTGAAGTACTTTGGATCATCATAGAAAATAATACATTTAGTAATCTTTTATCTCTCCAGAAGAGAGAGAATTAAAAAGAGAAGGTGAGACAATTAAAAAGAGAAGGTGAAAACATTTTTGTGTGTGGATGGAGCATGAGATTCTTTTATGAAGTAAGCTATAAAAATGATGTCTCTCTAGTCTAAATGCCTATTTCTTTTAAGGTTGGTTGTAATCCCAGCCTTCATATATCACCTACAAAGGTCTTTGTTACAGGAAAACCTTTCTATTCTCCACTCTTCAAAGCAATCTATTAAAGCCTATCTTTTTAGCCTACCAAGCCCTGCAAGAGGTTATATGGATGTATGAATTGCACTTTGTAGTAGCAGAACTGAGCTTTTAAAGGCAATGTGGTTTGACAAGCTGCAAAGGTGGCCTTAACAGTAACTGCAAAGAGCTACCATGTGCTAGATTATTTAGAATTTATTATTTTGAAGGTGTCCCAAGTATACGGGTCCTGCTTCAGGGCCAAGCTGCAAACTATGGCTAAGTTCAGTGACATTAGCTATTGCTCATGAGCTAAGGACAATTCTGAGCTAGGAAATGCCAGTGTTAAGGTGCAGTGTGCTGTCAAGGCCATTCAAAGTTTGAAGTTGTTCAGTGTCCCTTTGGTGTGCTTTTGAGTTTAACGGCAGAGCAGCATCTCTGTTACACGAAGGAGCTTTAGTTTGCCAGTAAATCTTAAAGGAATACCAATTTTAGTCCTTTCAACAGCAGAATTCTTTTGAACTCCTATTGGATACAGGGATCTCAGGGATCAATCACAGTATTGCAGGCAGGATGTGTTCATTCAGTAGCAGCACCAAAAGAAGATTGTTGAAACTATTTTCCTTTTAGCAGCAGGAGTAAGTACTCTAAAGAAACAGGACTCAGTAAGATTGCATGATGCATAAACAGTGTGTAATCCTTTGAATGTACGGGGAATTATACACAAATGAGGAACAAGAACAAAAATCCAGTTGTTGCTGCTGTACATGCTTGGTGTTAAATACCCAAATTTGAATTGTTAGTCAGGAATGCCTTTGTCTTCAGAGAAGAACTCTGAAATCATACAACACTTTCCACCTCCACCCTTAGGATTTAATGCATCTGCATCAAGTGGTTTCAGCTTCACAGGTTTGTGGTTTTTAAATCAGATAAAATGCATTCCTTTTTACAGGGAAAAATATTTATTGGATAGGTTTCTAAAAACAAACATAGGATAAAACCTAGGACTTTAGTAACTAGAAGCCAGAAGAGAAGAAAAATAAACAACAAAACATTTTCCTGTAAATTAGACTACAGAATACCAAATGCCACACAATCAGAAAATTGAAAGAAATACGATCTGTTGCAAAGATCAGGTTATAACAATTCTCCTTCTTTTCTCCGTCAAGTTATCAAAACATTCTTTTTTTTTTCTTCTTCCATGTTTAAAAATACCAAGGATCAGATGAATTTATTTTTTCTACTTTTTTTTTCTCCCACAAAGACATTTTTGGCAAGAATATTGAAATGCTATAATAAAGAGATTATAAAATGTCTGCACAAAAGAATGCCAGCATAACCATATACATATTCCCATATTATATCTTGGGTTGAAAATTTAATTATTTTGAGGAAATAAATTAAACACAGAAACAGAAAGATCAGTAACAGAAGGATTTTGAAAAACAAAATACCTGCAGCTGCATTTCTGTTTCTGTGAGAGATTTGATTTGACATCCACTCATGTTAGCATTTGGAAGAGAATAAGGCTTGGCATATGCTACTATGTGTTTTCCTCCTACAGAGGAGACAAGTAGCAGGCACCCTGCTATACCTTTTAAGTTGTTCTCTTATTGCACGAATTAAAAGAGGAATATTTAAACATACTTCAGAGGTTAATTTATAACAATTATTTTCTCTCTTTAAAGGCACTTTTGTTTCCTGTTGTTTGAAATTTATGAAAATATAAGCCACAAGAGACCAGTAAGTTTCTAATTTCGTAAAAAATCCTAAAATTTTCTTAAGGAACTGAATGTACCTGGTGCCTGAAACAGTAAATCATATCTCTATGCCTTTTCCTTCTCAGGAAAGCAGACATGGAAGCACTCTCTCTCCATGTTAAGATGTGAATTCTAGCATGTAAAAATTGCTGAAAATGGAAGTTTTATTCCAGTTATTACCCCAAATGCTGATGGCAGTTGTGGTTATGCAGACTTACTAGTTAAAAAAAAGTTTAAAAATATCAGAATTTCTGTAATATCAGAAAATGTCAATGACATCCAGTAACAAGCACCAGAGCAAGATTTGGCAACTGAAGCTGGACAACAGAAAAGAGGATGGACTTTTCTAACAGTGAGGGACAGTTATTTTTCAGCTGTACAGAGCTATTTGGAGTCCAAACCAAGTTTTCTTAACCCTTGAAATAATGCTTTCTAGCTCAGCAAGAGATTTTATGCCTTAGTACGGGATTGATGTAGGGATTCCAGTGGTCTCCTTTCACAGGTTCGATGAGGTTATGCAACTGTCTTGTCTGGTCCTCAGTCCTGTGAATCTTTTCACCAGACAAACACATGGTTAGGTATGCATCCATCAACCACCCCTCTTCTCCTTTCTGCATGCAAAGCTGTACTCCAGTGTACCAGTATTTGGTCACGTGAAGCAGCTGTCTGTGGCACTTGGCTTTTAAGTACTGTGGTGCTGCATGTGAGAAGATGGCATGCTTTCCTTTTGGTAGTTAAACTTAACGGTGAAAAGCTGCCTCACCTCACCACCTCAGACAGCACAAATCAACTGCAATACGGTGGTTATACATACATACATATATATGTATGTGTGTGTGTGTGTGTTATTCTGAATCCCTGTATCAAATCAGCCAGAGTACATCAACACTTACCTGAACAGATGACTCTGGATTTGCTGAAGACCTATTCTGTCCACAGAATACTTAGACAAAAAGTCAGATCCTGAGTGAGAAACCAATTCATGTGTTTCAGGGAAAGAAGAATCACAATCTTTCACAATATACTGAGAGATTTTATCAACAAAAGTGTGTTTTGAGATTGTATTATATAATACATTAGTGGTTTTATTACTTAAAAATTTGCTTTATTCACTGCAACAATGACCCTATACAGAACAATGAGCTCTATCCAAATAAAATTCAGGAACTTGATTTAAAAATGGTTGAAAATTCCCTTGTTGAGTTCAAGGAACTTTGGATCCGCACCATTTGTTTTGTTAGCATTTAGTGCAATTTTTCCTGTAGAAGAAGAACTGTATAGAACAGGCCAGGAAAGAATGTATGAAATTTCTGAGAGCTGATCCCTCAAATCTCTATAGATCGTGGCGAGAGGGATATAAGCAAAAATAGTTGAATTCTCATGTAAACGTGCAGAATATTTTGCAAAGCACTGAGTGTCTCTGCAGATTAGATGCAGAAATAAGCAACAGAGATTAATATGTTAGGCACTCAAAATGTGTGGAATCATGGAGATAGATTTTCCATGATGAAAATGGAATGCTACACTGATGGAAAACTCACTCTTTGGATAGATAAAGAATGGAAAAATTTTACGTAGTGTAAGAGTCCTGTTATACCAGAATAAGAAGTCCAATTGCTCACACTCAGGCTTGAAGACTCAGTTTTCAGAATTTATTTTTCTACACAGATTTATTCTGTTTTCATGGGGGCCAGGCATTTACTGTTATTGTTATTTGACCTAGGAGATTATCTGCACCCTCAAGTTTCTGTCTCTGTTGGACATTAGTTTTGCCACCTCTTTTTCATTCTGAATCGCCAGTGACTTGGGTTTTCCAGCTCTTAATGTGACAGATAACAAGGACAATGGAAAGCACTCTGTGACAGATGCAATCTTTATGGCATCTGAAGGTGCAAACATATTTCAGTTTAGCATGCTAAAGGGCATCAGTTCAGAGCCTTAGGTGGTTAGAAGCATATGCTGCTGCTGAAAATAATAAGAAATAATACTATTTTGAACACAGTCATAGGGGCAAGTGTGTAGAGCATTTAGCTCTCTGAGCACTGAGAAGAAATGTCTAGACTGAGTCAAACTAATGAAATACCTATGATGATAAAAATAAGCCTGCTAGAAGTCCTCTTTGAGCAATCTACATTAGTGCTCTTGTATACTGCTACAGCACTTAATGTTTGCTGTTGCAGCTTTCACAGATACAATTGCCCTTGAGATCACAGTGATATCTCTACTCTTCTTTACACAGAGACCCCTATTCTTAAGCATTTTTGCGTCATTAATAATTGATGCTTGTGTTTAAGGCTTCTATTTGAAAATATCTCTCAAATCTACTTTATTAGATTTTGAGTAAATGTTCTCCAAATCTCCTCAGCATTTTGTTAAAAATGAATGTCATATATCTTTTGATAAAGCCTACAGAGTTAAGTGCCTAATAAAACCATACATGACTAAAATGACTATTAATATTTTCACATTATGCTGAAGTATGAGTATTCTCCCAGCAAAGGTATGAATCACTGGTTTTCCATTTCTTTAATTCTTTATTAATTGGTACTTGAGGCAATAAACCGTAACATATAACTTTGGCTTCAGATAAGGTTTAATGAGTGCCTGACCTTTGCTTGGATAATTTTCTGTCAGTGAACCAATTCAGGATAACCCTTTGAAGCTTGAATTCCTGTGTGGAGTGCTACTTGCTTTTCACTGTCCTTGACTTAAACGGGTGGTACTGATAGTTGGCTTTTTTACAAAGAAGGCTTCCATAAGAAAGCTTTCTTTAAATGATTAATTTAGTGGAAATTTAAATTTTTTGTGTCTCTCTCTGTTTCATTAATTATTCTACAGTAGAACAGAAGCCTGATTATAGCTGGAGCTGAGAACCACCTTTCCTAACATAACTGAGTTATATGGCCTACTAAGATGTCATAATCTGCATGATGGCCTTTCCACCTAAACGTACATCATGCTTATGGATATACCATAAAAATTCCAGCAGAGTAAGTCCTAATTCTTTTAGAGTCCCACAGAGTATAGATAGAGAAATCAGAAAGTTATTATCTAAATTAAATTGTATATTAGATACGGGACCTGAATAGATTTGATACCTTTCAGGTAATTCTGAAAAAACTGCAGATATCCAACTGGTACAGGCTAAGATCTTGACTGAAGTCTCCCAAGAACAGGCTTCCCCGGGGGGATCTCCAGTACTTTCTACTTCTGTCTGCGTTTGAAATACTGTGAGAACAATCACTCATGCTTTAAATTGGGATTTATGTTTTCTATTCCTCTCTGAATCCCAGAGTGCAGCTACGCATGAGAAAATGCGAAAATGATCAAAATTATTCGGACTCTAAAAATATTTCATGATTTCAGACATTACTGAAAGATTAGGCAATGTATTTTCTACCTTAAAATATCTTATTTCCGGAGTTTCTGACTACCGTGTCTGTTACAGAATTCCTCAAAGAGGGTGGACATGATGTCTACCTGGGCCTTGAACTACCCGAGCTGAAGCCTGGTCGAGGCCTTGCTGAGGCCTGGACCGAGGACTCGAGCCTTTGACGCAGTTAAAATTACTTAGCCAAAGTGTGGCGCAGTTAGAAATTATGTTAAGGTGTCACAGAAAGATAATAGGGTCTGTGAAGGTCACTGAATAGCATTGTTAGTGTGTGCTTGTTAGCTACCTTAAGAGTGAATTCAACAATGTATGTTTGCATTTCTCTCTCTGCTGTGTGCCAATGAAAGAGCTGTCCATTTTATAAACTATATAGAAATGTATAAAAACTGCCATCTTAGTTCGAATAAACCAGAATATGTAGAATTGACCATAGTGGTTGGACCTGCGTTTGTCTCGACCCGAGCTCTCTTAATATAAACAGGATAACCCTGCTTTCACATGTCCAGTGGTAGTATCATCTCTAATTTTTTTCTCCAGAAAAAAGTAAGACCTTATTAAAAAGAAGAAGAAAAAAAAGAAAGCAGCCAAATGCAGAAGTAAACATATTATTTGGCACTGAGCATACATAAGGAAGACTAAATGAAATATTTTCTCCAGTCTTTCTCAAGTATATAAGTTAAGACCAGGAACGCCTTGTAAGAGTGCCTAACAGTGGCCGGCCTTACCTGGGTCTACAATAGATTCTCTATTTAGAAACTGTGTATATAAAGTATGCAATATTCACTAGAGCAGGATTTGAAACTTCAGCCTTATGCATTTGAGCCATTTTAACCCTCAACAACAAATGCTAAGTGATTGAATGCAAAATGTAGCAGCTTCAATTCAAAATTCCTTTATGTTAACAGTGTTTTAAATATATTCAAGGGTTCAATTTCAGTTTGAATCAGAAAACCTGAAACAATGATCAAGGATAAATAGACATGGAAGAGTTTATCCTCATCCCTTTGTGAAAGCAGAGAACTAACATATATATTAAAGCAATATAACCATATTTGTATGGTATCAGATTGTATCTAGCTTAGATAAAACAATATTTCTATTCATCGGATTCCAAAAAACTTTTGGGCTTTGTTTTGGGGGTTTGGTTTTGTTGTTAATTCTATACTTACCTAATAAATTTGTTGCAAATAATTTGGGCATTCAAAATCAATTTAATGAATTGTATTTTTCACTAAAACACTGAAAAGAAAGTATCTAGTCACTATAATACGCTTAAATAAACATTTGTTTCAGTGCTTTGCTAAAACTTGTGCCTCAGGCCATGATCTTACCATTTGCATACATTGATTCAAAAGATTTTAGAATTTTTAGTTGCTCAATCTGCCAGTTTCCTTGTGGAGTCACTATCAGTTCTGTATGAAGGTTTGGACTCACACTTCACACTGAATGTGCCATTTGCAACAACAAGATATCAGGACTAACAGGAACAACATAGAAAGAAAAAATAGATCCAGCTACTTATAGCTAATGGCATAAACCTATGGAAACAAGCTGCCTTCCCATGGTTAAAAGACTCCACTCCAGTGAACAGAATTAATTAAGTTCATTTCCATTCAGGACTGCCCTTGGTCCACAGAGAGTCAGAGGGCAGTTGAAGAGTATAATTACTTGTGTTAAAGAGAAATGGCAATGGGAGTTAGCCCAGCGTCACAATGTGTTTTAAAAGAACAGCATGCCTTTATTGTATTTTTAGTTTGATGTGGGTGAATTACAAAGCAGGTAGAGAAAAGCTCTATGTGAAATGGTACTTACCAGATATAAATGGAAACAGACATTCAAATGCTTCACTCAAAGTAGTGAAGAAGGAGAAAAAGGAAAAAACCTAGCAGATCTGATAATATGTCCAGCAGTGGGAACAAATGCCTTAAATTAAGGTTTGCCTGAGATTATCATGAGAATAAAAACAACTGCCAGGACTACTAATTTTCAGCCTTATTAGAATATATTAGTTTTTGTGTACAGTCATTCCCTTTGATCCTGAAAACTGAAAAATACTGAAAACTGAAATAGTGCTGTCTCCAGACCCTCATGTTGCCACTTTAATACAAATTTTTGTGGGCAGAGCTGTGTCTAAACTCAACATTCAAATTCAGAAACTTTTCTTTCAGAATATGTCCTACCTAAATTAGGTCCTCTATTAATTTTATACAAGACTCTATAATTATATCAATAACTCCCTAAAGTGCCTTTTTTTTTCTTACACTTTGAGAAGATATATTTCTGTTAGATGTTGTGCAGTGAAAATGAGTTTGCCAAGATGATTTAGAGTATAAAATAAGAAATGTGGTAAAAGAAAAAGCCTGCAGGATTACATTTGAAATGGAATTCCTGTTTGTGAAGATTTACATGTTAAAAGAAAAAAAATAGCACATTTAAAACCCCTCCACCAAAAAACAGTATTTCAAGGAAGAAAGGGAAGAGGAAGAGAAGAGAAGAAGAGAAGAGAAGAGAAGAGAAGAGAAGAGAAGAGAAGAGAAGAGAAGAGAAGAGAAGAGAAGAGAAGAGAAGAGAAGAGAAGAGAAGATTATGACTGAATAGCAGTTGCTAAGCTGACTTTGAACTTGTGCTATTTCAGTTGTAAATGCTTCATCACGAAAGCTTAAACAGTTTGGAAGCAACATTAATTGCTGAATCAGCTGTGTAGTAAAAAAAAAACCCAGTGATCTCAGAGCAACTTTTCAAAAACAATGACCTAAAAATATTGAAAAAAGGAGATAGAACAATAAATGAAACATGAAACTTTCCCTTCGAAATGCAGGTACATAAGAAAAATGTAACAACAATGTGACGTGACAATATTCATAGAATTGAGCACTATAAAGCAAAATTGATGAGACAATTCACAAACATAAGCCACTTGGACCTGGTCCTCTCTGTAGTCAGGAAGCAAGGAAGGAATTTGAAAAGATTTTCATGATTGGAAAAAAACTGTATTGTTTGTCCAATTGCTTATATAGTTCTAGATAAAGGCTAAAGTGCTTATGTGATTTGTTGTATTTGGATCACAGATGCTAAGAAACATGATTAGGAGAGCACAGAGCTGCCACATGTAGGAAAGTCTTATAGATTTCAATGGCAGCATTGCAGTTTAACAGGCTTGGACACTGGATCCCATCTCACTTGCAGTGGTAATGGGATTTCAATAATATTGCAGATAAGCAGAAGAAAACTTCCTATAATTCAGAAAAAAATTTAGCTCTCTTCAATGAATCTAGTTATGTTTATTACAATAAAAGTGAAGAGGAAACTACTACCTACTTCTGGATTTGTCATACCTACCATACTTGTCATTTAGGAACATAGTAAACATTGGTGGCTGATAATATCAGAAAAGCTCTGGAGGAATCTCAGACCAAATAATCCTCTTCAGGGGTCCGTCTCTTATCATTGTCTGTCCAGTGAAGCCTTATGCAGCTGGAGTTTTGACTTTGACAGCTCAAGACAGATGACATTGGTTTACTCATGCTGGGCAAGTGTAGTTTAATACAGAACTTTCTACAATGAAGAAAAGCTACAAACTAATGAAAAAAGCCCTCTCCCTTTAGAACTGTTAGATAACCCATAACAAGTATTTTCCTTGAGTAATATTCTACATTCAGCTCAATCATTGTATCACCTCCATTTAGGACGTCTTCTGGCAAGCATTTGCCCATGTGAAAAGTCTTCTTGTTCTAACTTGCTGCTGGCAAAATCCCTTATCTGAATCCTCATTGGGCCAAGCTGGGTTGAGCCCCTGGCAGTCTCAATATGGGATATTCCTGTCTGTTGGCAGGAATTGGCTTTCAGCATGGAAGCATGGTCTATGTTCTCGCATGTCTTCCCTGCCCTTTCTCGCCCAGTGTGAGTGATGACTTTCCACCACCAGGATGACCTTCTAAAGGGGGTCCACTTTGCACACCTGATATATTTAGGGGGCTACTTTGCCTGGGCTTTGTGTACAGATAATGGAAGAGGCCATTGGAAAGATATTCAGAGTGGGATGCAGCAAAAAGTCTCAAGTTTCCTCCTAGAAGCTGTAAAGAAACCATGGAGATATGAACTCTCTACTCTAGGCCCCAAAGTTGCCTATTCAGCAGATACAGCACGGTTATATCCTAACCTGGCAGCTAATCTATGAGAATTATCCCAGCTTTACTTATTTGATATTTTGAGGTCTTCAGAGATATTAGCAGGTGGTTTGTGATTAAACACGAGCAATATAATTAACAAATTTAGTAAATAACAAAGACAAATAAAGAACGTAAATAAATTACCAGTGTCTAGAAGCATCATTAATTTCAGTCCACTCAGGTCAGTCCACTTTCCCAATACAACATATTACAATATAAACATTGGGACCATAGCTCCAAGCGTGGGAAATGGCAAGAGATACAGATGGATACCAAAAATGGCTGAACTGTATCTGGCAGTTTGGCTTCGTCTGGAAGGAGGCTAGTTCCCAAGGAATTGGATGAGGTGTTCAGAATCCTTCAAAAGCTCATACTAGTTTCAAATACCAAAGATGTATGGTAACTATGTTATAAAAGCAACTGCTGGCTTTCAGGCCTTTAGACAAACTGTCTAGAGACAAAGTCCTAGTTTTGTCCCTCAACAGCCCATCTGTACCTGAGATGATGTTAATTCTGTGCCACAGCAGTAGGGTATTACTAGATGTTGTTGCTTCATAAGATGCAGCTATTTAATACAGGAGCAGATCTATTTATTCATCACTTGCTATGAGTTTATAAATTTTGTTCTGTTACCTGCACTATGGGATCAATGTTCTCTGTTTCTTGTTGTGGCTGCTGCTGTCTTTCAGTTACTGCTATTATGTATGAAAACTCCCCATCTCCTTTCACCCTGATGTCTGCAACTCCTGCTTGTCAGCTGCTTCTGGGAAGTATAAATACATTTTAAAATGTTTTTTCTAATTTTCATAATTTTCATAAAATACAAAGATGACTGAGCAGTACATATGAATTGTCGAAATTTCTTTCTATTTCCTTTTGGATTTATGTGTTAGGAAAAAAAGAGCATAAACATTAGGTAATAAAATAGTAACTCTTGAGATGAAAAAGAAATACTGGTGCACTTGTGTAACACCTGAGATTTTTTATACTATGAAAGATTTCTTTTAAAGTTGAAATCCTGGAGAGAAATAGCTATCAAAAGAAATCATTTATATTTGTCATTTCACTTTGTTTAACTATATCAAGATGAATTTTGTTATAGATTTCTACTTTTTCTTTGACAGTAGCTGTATCACTTCTTTGCATCTGAGAGTTTCTTCAGGATCAAGTCTGTAGAGGAAAATAGCATGATATTTGTGTGTTATTACTATCTGAACAAGATGTCTTCACAACCTATTTCCTAATCTTAAAGACACCAGGACCCTCAGATCCAATTTAAATCTCACTCTTCCTAAACTCTTACATCAAGTATATGAAGTTCAGAATTGAAACTTCACAGTTAGTGATGAGACATTTTGCCTTCTAGGCAAAATGTCAGCTCAGTACAAGTTTTCACATACCTGATTTGTCTTTGTATGAGAAAACGTTTCAGATTCACCCTCCTGAAGGCTGATGAGCTATTCACTGTTATTTCCATCAGGGTTTCAGACTATATTTTGAAATGTCTCTTACAAAAAAAAAAAAAAAAAATCCCTAGTGATTACAACTCATTTTTTTGAAATTGGGTCATTCTGTCTTGCAATGCCTTGGGATAACCAATTAAAAAAAGTAAAGCTAAGGAACTAGAAGAAATCCCCCAAACTCTGAGGTCACCAGCCTGTCATCTGTCTTCAACAGCATCAATTTAGTTTTTCATGGTGAAGACTTAGTATCTTGGGACACTTCATAATAGACTTGACACAGTTTTTTAAATCAACAGCTCTAGCTGCTCACTGTGTATTTAACAATATGGTGATTGTCACCAGAAGACCTTAGGACAGACATAAAAAAAGACATGACAAGAGTAAAAGATCCACCTTTTTAAATGAGAGTTGAATGATCCTATAACTCAATTTCATAGTTTAGTCCTGGATTTTTTAAGAAAAAAATGTAGTTATGGTGGAACTATGCTTGAATCAGATAAAGCCATTTTCTCAGATGGATGATATTTTGTTGAAGATCATTTATACATAGATTGGAAATTACTTTTCAAAACTTCATTTTGACAAAAAATACTAAAAGTTGTTAGGTACTATTTTGACCATTTTCTCCCCTATGTAAAAATGGAGTATTTCAAAATAAAGGCATTCATTCATGGCATTTCACAATATGTTATTGTTGTTACAATATAGTAGAATAAAAGATCAGATGAGAACGGTGATATTTTGCTTTGGAAAATTTTATATCAATAACTGCATTATTCACACAAAAATAATAAAAGAATTAGTTTGAAAGGTATTGGTTCATAGATCATCTTGAAAATGGTGTCTATTAACTTCCAGTAGATTTTAGTATACCAGCAAAACTCTAGAAAACTGAGAGCAGTTTTAGAGTGTGCCAGTGAGCAAAGGAATGAACAAGATCATCTGGATAACCACATAGCAGTTGGTCTGCCATGAGTTGGGGATGAAATAAGGGACAAGGTGACATGGGATTGAATTTTTAGAGGACTAAAGGATAAATGGGTAATTAACACTGGTAAACAGGATATCTAGTAGTCATATATGGAAGCTATAATGGGGAAGGAAGCATGTGTTGTAGGGAGGTATTAGGAATTGTGAATGTTGAAAGTGATGTACATGCAAATATTTTGTGCACCTGGGTTGACAAACTGGCCTTTACTTTGCAAGAAATTTACAAGTGCAATTAACTTCAGGCTCAATTTAGCTAATTTAAACATCTAAGTAGCAATTGTGTATTTGTGTTAGATCCCTTGACATCTAAATAGCTTAAATTAGGGTGCAAATAATTGTGGAAGAAAAAAAAAAGTACCAGTGATTCACAAAAGTTAAAACACCAAGAAAACAAATACCCTCAAACAAACCATATTATATGTTTCTTGTGTTTAGAAAATGATGGAAAAACTTTCCTCACAAATTTCCTGCTGTATTCAGATACCATTTCATATTTCTTGCACTGTTAACCTGAAAGTAATTATCCTCCTCCTGTCTGAAAGGTGAGATAGCTTTCAAATCTGCACCATCAACAAAATACAAACACCTTCACCTGTATTGCTTTGTTAGTGGCTGAGGCTATTTAACTGGAATGCAGATATCATTTGGCTAGAAAGAGTTAACCCCCACCAGCAGCTTAATTCCCTACTCTAAATTGGTTTTGACTAATTGCGAGATTAAATGCAGAAAAAAAATAAAAGAAAACGGAGACAAAAGCTCCAACCATCTCTGATGGTTTGTTTTGTTGAGGTTTTTTTTGCCATAAGTCCACAAACTCATATTTTTTTTGTGTAATATTCTTAGGACTGTTTTTGTTGGTTATTTAATAGATGATTGATGTTACAGAAGAATGAAGTGTAGAAAAATGATTTCCTGTTTTTTGTAATTAAAAATTCTTATGAACTGTATTTGACATATAGGACTGTAAATTTTTTTTTTTTCTTTTTCTGAATTCCTTGAGAATCCTCAGAGCAAACATTGAGCAAAAAATACCTTGGCTCAGTTATCTGAGTTACTCAGAAAAAAAGAGAACAATAATAATAATTAATAGTAATTAATAATTGTCTTTGGATAAGCCTCTTTCCAGCAGCATATAGTAAAGGTGTAAGCGTATTTATTGTTTTCATATTTAGGTAATCTGGGAAAAACATATTTGTCAAGCTTTATGTAAGTTACCTCTCATAAATATGAACTATTTCTCCATGCCGTCCCTCTCCCATTTCCCAATTAATAGGAAATTATACAGCTCTTATAGGAAACTGTTAACTGAGTTAAGAATTTTTTTAAAAAAGGAAACATCTATAGCAGTACCTAGATAATGGAAATCTTCTACACACACACACTTTCTATCCTTTGTTCCTTTCACCAATACTTTTGATGACTGCTTTTCTTTGTTCATCTTACTCATTTCATAACTTCTTATCTAGCTGTAATTTTGAGCAACAAGGACTAATTTTGTTTTGGTAGTTTTTAAATTGCTTTTGTGGGTTTGATGGATTTGTGTTTTGTGTCCTTTTGAAGGACATTTAACAGGTATTCAGCAATCAGTGATCAGACGATGAAAAAAGTTCTCTCTTCAGTTCTGGTAACTTTCTTCTATGCAAATAATTTTAAAAAGTTATTTCTTTTGGTGTTTTTTTGTTTGTTTGCTTTTTGTTTGTTTGTTTGTTGTTTTTTTTGTTGTTGTTTTGTTTTGTTTTCTTTGCAGACCAAGCTTGTGTAGATTAAACTAGATCAGGATAAAAGTGGTTTAATTTGTTAGTATGATGTAATTTAGCAGCAATTAGTGACCTATACCAGCAACTCAACAGATAGATCACCATGATAGTCACTTACTAAATGTTAGTATACATCTGCACATTTCTGAACAGCTTTCTGTGGTCAATTCTAGAAAATTGGAATTGCATCCACATCCCCTGCCCCAAGTTAAAGGCACCCAGTCACAGAGGGGAAAATGTCAGTGACAAGTACCACTCTTCCTAGCTGCACATCTCTCTCATGGGAAGTTTTAAGTGCATCTATGCTTCTTCCTTCAGCTGCTGTCACCATGCAGCAAGGATCATACCTGCACATACATGCCGGGTCCCTGGACATTACACCTCATACTGTCTTCCACCCCACAGGCTGCTCATGGCAAACAACAGAGAGCCTGCTCTGCCTGGCTTTGGAGTGATTGTGATACCCCAGGACAATTTCTGGCAGTGGTGAGCCTGGTATTGACTGCTGTCATTTCCACTGCAAGGTTTCTCTGCTCTGCTACCAACAGCTGCACTCCTTTTATACTTCTTTCAAGCTGACTCCTTCCCTGTTTAAAAACCACCCTTTGCAGTTCCCAGGTCTAACTTGGGTGGTTAACTTTCTCTTTGGGTGAAAGTTGGGTGGTCAGCTTTCTCTTCAGTGGTATAATATTTCTTCAATCTTTGAGTCAACAGCCTCATGGATAGTTTGGGTGTCCCAGTGGGATCTACAGTGCACACTCAAGTTCCTGTCTCAACAATTGTGGTTATTCAGGATGTTTTGCTAAAGATGTTGTGAGCATCCCACAGATCCCAGAGGGACACTGGCTATCAGAGCAGGGACAGGCAGAGTGCCAGTACCTTGAAAGAAAAAGGAAGATAAAGAAACTGTTTGAGCAGGTGTCCAAAAAAGGTCAGTGAAAATGTTGAAGGGTCTTAAACACAAGTCTTACAAAGTGCAGCTTGGGCCAATGGTATTGTTTAGCCTGAAGAAAAGGAATTTCAGGGGAGACTATCACTCTCTACAACTACCTGAAAGGAGGTTGTATTGGTGTATATTGATAGTTAGTGAGGAATTGAAAACACACCAGTGTTTTGGCTGCTGCTGGGTGGGGTCACCACAGCATCAGTTCATTCCCCTCTCCCTAGTAGGCTGAGGATGGGCAAGAACTTGGGAGGGAACATGCCCATGACAGCTGACTCAAGCAGTCCAAAGGGGTATTCCATACCTTATGATGTCTGCTAATCAATAAAAGCTAACAGAAATTATGTGCATGTGGGAGGTTGCATTAATTCTGAAACAACCTCTGTGTGTCCTGGAGCCCTGCTCCCTGGAAGGGCCAGGAAATAGCTACTGATGGGAAGAAGGGAGTACTTTTTTCAAAAGTTTTGTTGTTGTTGTTGGTGGTGGTTTAGGGGTTTTTTTGTTTGTTTGTTTGTTTGTTTTTAATTAAACTGCCTTTATCGTGACCCAGGTTTTTAGGGGTTTTTCCCATCTTATTTTCCCTCACCCTGGCCTGCTGAGGAGAGGAATGATAGAGCAGCTTGGTAGGCACCTGGTTTCCAGCCAAGTCCAGTCTACCACAAAAATGTTGCAATAGGCTGCCTAGGAAAGTGGTGGAATCACAACCACTGGGTGGATATAAAGATGTGTAGATGTGGCAGTCAGAGCCATAGTTTAGTGGTGGACTTGGTCTTGCTGGGTTAACAGCTGGACCTGATGTTAAGCATGTTTTCCACCTCAAATGATGCTGAAGTATATGAGAAATTGCTTCCAAGATGTACTAAGATGCTCTTGCAAGACTTGCTCCTTTCCATAGTCACTTACTGCTTTTCAGTGTAATTTCTCAAAGTAGACCTTGAAATCTTTTTGCCAACCCTTGCTTTGAATCTAGCATTTTTTTTCCCGTCGACTATTCTATGATTGTAATGTAATCACCCTCACCAGAAACTACAAATAATTTGATCAGTTTTGAATAAAAAACAATCTCACTGACTCTGTTCATTCCTAATGATAGCTCTAATTCTCTATGTTAAGATATCTCAGAAACTTATTTATTTATTTATAATTTCTTTTATGTATCCTTATAAATATATTCATTAGCATTAGTAACAAAGATAAGAAATAATCTTGTCCAAATATAAATATTAGGATCCTAATTTTGAGAATTTATTTTCTTTGTTTTCTAATTTGCTGTAAGTCAAGCAGACCAAAGTATCTCTTGGCTAACATGGTGTCACTGTGAACAGCACCTATTTCAGTAGATTTTACCACAAAAAGGATTATACCTATAACTCTTCCTTGGATTTGAAGGACAGTATGAAAAGATGTGTTGCTGTTTTCATGGTTTGATTATCACAGTAAATAGTTGGGGTAAGAATCTAAAGAAAAAATGAATGAATGAAATTAAATTAAAATATTGTAAGTCCTTATTGAAAGCTTAAAAGTTCATAGCTACCTGAATCCTCACCAAATTCTATCTCAGTGCACATTCCCTTAGAATAGATGGAGATAACAATCTTTTTCTCACTTTGTTGGAGGTGGAACTAAAGCTCTAAAGAAAACAGGACTAGGTTGTGGATGGTTAAGCTCAGAGATTAAAGCAAGGATGGAGTCAAGTGTGGGGAACAGAGATAGGTACTATGGTCAGGGAAAAAAACCAACACAGGCCCTAAAGTTACACCTGGTGCAGAATGAGGGATTAAAAAAAATAACAGGGCTGGAAGATGAACAAAACTAAAGAGAAGTACTGTCAGATGTTGTCCAAAATTTCTAAGGTAACTAAGGACCCTATGTGGAAAAGTATGATTCAAAATAAGGAACAGGTTTTGATCAATTTTAAATAAAAATAGGTTACTTGGACTACTTAAATTAAAAAAAAAATTAAAAGAGAAAACAGAAGTAAGCAGTTTGCCACAGGAATAAAACACTTATGGGACACTTGATGTCCTAAGACAAAGGTAAGGTAAATATATAAAAAGTTTGTAGTGATAATACTTCTCTCTTAGCTAGGAAAAGCCCAAAGTGAGGAATCTATATTCAGTTCTTTTTCTCATTTGATAGCATTTCAACCTGCATAGCACTATACTGTATAGTACTATATATTCTGGGGGAACAAAAACAGGTAATCCCTTCCCCTGGCGAGTCTGTTCCAGTGCCCAATGACTAGTCAGGTAAAAAACCTTTCCATAATATCAAACCTGAACCTCCACAGATACAACTTCAGGCCATTCCTTCAGGTCTTGTCACTGGACACGACAGAGAAGAGATCTGTGCCTGCCCCACCTCTTCCCCTCATGAGGAAATTGTAACTGCGGTTAGGTCTCCCCTCAGTCTCCTCCAGGCTGAACAGACCAAGTGACCTCAGGCACTCCTCATACGGCTTCCCCTCAAGCTCTTCACCATTTTGCTGCCCTTCTTTAGACATTCTCCAACAGTGTAATGTCTTTTTTTATTTTGTGGCTCCCAAACCTGCACACAATATTCAAGGAGAGGCCGCCCCAGTGCAGATCAGAGCAGGACAATTCCCTCCCTTGCCCGGCTGTCAATGCTGTGCCTGATGCCCCCAGGACACGCTTGGCCCTCCTGGCTGCCAGGGCACTGCTGACCCGTATTGAACTTTCTGTCAACCAGGACACCCAAGTCCCTTTCCCTGGCACTGCTTTTCAGCCTCTCATTCCCCAGTCTGTCTGTCCAGAGTTGCCTCATCCCAGATGCAGCATCTGACACTTTCTGTGTTAAACTTCATAGAGTTGGTGATTGCTCAGTCATCTAATTTGTCATGATCTCTCTGCAGGGACTCCAAGCCCTTCAGGGAGTCAACAGCTCCTCCCAATTTAGTTTCACTGGCAAACTTACTAAACCTTCAAGTCTTTGTGTCCAAGTTGTTTATGAAGATGTTGAGGCCAACCTGGCCTAAAATGGAGCCCTGTGGAACACCACTAGGAACTGAAGAAATTATCAAAGGGATATTGTTTTATTTATTATCACTGAAATATATAAACGGTTCCTTGTTAAATCATAAGGTATACTACAGAGCAATTCTATAGAAAAATTTTAGCATCTGCTAATTAGAAAAATGATATCTCTAGCACGATAGAAAGTTATGTCTTTAGAAAGAAAATTTAACCTTTCTTTTCTTAAATTAGCATTTAAAATTATAAAAGAATCCATTTATATCACAATATCTTAAAAATTGTATCAAATGCTATAATGCAAAATGTATGTTCAGTCAAAACTCTTGTAATCTATTAAAAATAGGAACACAGAAGTGTTAGTAATGAAATAGGTTGAGTCTCCTGTATTTTTCATATTCTTTTCACAAATGGAAAGAACATAATGTTTTTATATTATAAAAGCAGATACTTGAAAAGTCTATGAGAAATCAGCCAAGGGCTTCAGTCCTTTCTTCTTTACTTGGCCAAAACCAGCATCCTTTGTGCATATATAAGGTAAGGACATGGTATAGAGCTGGCTAACGAGGATGAGAAATAGAAGGAAACTGTTGGGAAGTTGATTGACTGTCTGACTGTGAGTGGTGACTGACAAGTTTAGCACATGGGTCATGGCAATATGTGACCTAGAAAAAGGCTACAAGCCAGAAAGATTGTTCTTTGGAGCTTGCCTGTTCCTAAATTTGCCATTAACAAGGGTGACAGGACTGATAAATAGTGAACTTAATTTAATTTGATTCTTTGGTAACAGAACTATTTGATTTTTTTTTAAATGCAAGTTGATTTTAAGTGGAAAGTAGTCATTGGAATGGAAAAGCTGGGATTCTTGCAAGAGAACAGGTCATCGAAAAATATTGGACTCTTTCTTAAAATGATTTTCAGTGAGGATCCTCTCCAAGACATCTATCTTTTTTTAATTATTATTTTTCTCAAAATTCCACATGAAGTATTCCCTACAGTTGCTGCAGTAGCAAAGAGAAGAATTTGACTTCTTAGAGTGTTGCTGGAGCAGTATGGATGTAGAAACAAAGGATGTTTACCTTAGGAAAATAAGTGTGTGGGAATGAGTGGGAATTGGAGAGGTGGAGAAAGCTCTCAAACACATGGAGGAAGAGGTACATGCCAAGTTTAGAACAATATTCTGGGTAGATAGAGAAAGGAAGTCAAAAAAATGATGAGAGATTCAGCAAACAGAGAACAAACCTGTATCAAGTTCTTTGCTCTCCATGAATGATAGCTGGGCTAGCTCCTCACAGGATGTCTTTTTTGTATTTGCATTTGACATGGATAAAGCTGCGACTTGTTTTATCCATAGGTCGACTGACAAAGGAGCAATTTCATTAATTGACTTCTGTGATGTTATGTACATTTGTTTGTAATCTAATGCATGATGAAAAATGTAGAAAAAGGACAAAGAATGCTCTAAGAATATGGAAACTTCAGTGAGGAAAGAATATTTCATTATCTTGCTTCATCCTGTAGAAGTGAAAACCCTGTTTCCATTTCCAAACTCAAAAATTTGAGAAAATTATAAGACATCATCAATATTATAAGGCATACAACATTAAAATCTTTAATAGGAAAGATTTTTTAAAAATATATTTTATTAAAGATTTTTACCATGTGTTTAGATTTACATTTTAGATATTTAAATATTAAAGTGATAATAGAAGATTAATTGTCCATTGATTGTAACCACAGTAACTGCTGCTTAAAGGATTTTGGAACAGCCCCAATATGTTTGCAGTAGCTGAAATTTGCACATGCAAATAAGATGCATTCTAAATTTTCTAATTAGTTGTTGATTTAGAAGCTGCTGACTGAGTTATTTGCTGATTCTGTCTACTCTGACATTTAGTAAGTCATTACACTTTAAGGAAGACACTGAATAAAAGGACAAAGTAGTGTCTTAGGGCCTAAATGAAATATAACTTTGGGCTTTATCACAGCTTTACAGATTAACTAATACTTTGCTTATGACTACTGCAAATGCTTTTGAAACAATTTAAACTAAACATTAAAAAAATATTATAATCTGGATTTTTTTATTATTTCTGGTTTCCATTTATCTGTTTGGTTTGTAAACCAAAATTTTGAGGCCATTGGATTGACATCTCTGAAAGTTGCTGTAACACAAAGAGTGTAAAACAATGTTTTAAATTGTAATTTATAATGGCTAGAGAAAAAAAATTGGCATTACAGGATGTGACTGAGCTAAATGGCTTAAAGGGCAACATGGAAGTTTAAACCCTTGGCAAAAATTATTTTCCTATTGGACCAGAAAAATGTAAGGCAGACAAGCCTCTTTATAGACACTGCACCAGTAAACTGTGTCTTTAGAAGAAAATTTTATTGGGCTAGAGTCTAATCTTTGATCCAGAGCTTGAGTTAAATGCTGCTCTGAGTTGAGTCACTGTGTAGTAAACCATAAAGAAGAAGAGATAAGCATCTGCTGCTAGAACACGAAGAGCTGAACCATAAGAAGCTGTTTCCCTGTGTGTATCTCACTGAATGTGTGGCTGGGCTTTGTTGTGTGACTGTCAACTTTTCACTATATATTCTTTTGTAATGCCTTTGCTACTTTTAGGATGTAACTTTTGCAAGGCACCTAAGTTCTTTGGATTGATCTGTGACTTATAAGCTGCTAACCTGAACGTTGTTAAAAAGGCATAGACTCCATTTGCCTATAGTACACCTGGGCAAATCCCCTTGATACCAGTTTATCACTTGCACAGGGGCTCACCAGGCTGCTGAACCTGTGGGAAGAAGCTGCTTGTAGTCAATCAGCTTTGTTAGGGCATGCCAGTTAATCTTCTCAACTCCTTACCAGTTTCTTAAAGCTAAATAAAACCTCACTGTTTATTTCTTGCTTTTTACTCCTTAAATTATTTTAAAGCTATAGAAGAGTACCCCTAAGTCCAACTATTTTTGAAGTTGAACATATCATGCAGTCTTAGTACCAGCATGTATAAAACCTTTCAAATTTGTTTTCAAAAGGTTCCAAAGAAACAGTCCCTTAAGTATCTCTACCAGCACTAGAAAAATAGCTTTTCTGTCTAAAAGATCACACATGAATATAGCTTTAATATTTTCAAACACCTTGGTACTCCTGGGTAATTCAGATACTTTTTTCTCATCTCCATTTTTTCAGAATTCCAGCAGCAGCAGCTGAAAAAGCTGCCAAAGGAAAGTCTCTATTGCTCTCATTTACAGTGGATTTTCTTTCCTGAGCAATGACGGAGTCACCTGCGCTGCACATCCTTCTTTGGAAACAATCTTGCTGGTGCTTCATTTTCTCTGCAAGAATAGACATATCTGGTATTGTGTAGCAACCTCCTCCTTTTGCTGCTCTGAATAGCTCTATACATAAAAATTGGACTCCATCTTAACCCGTCACATATACACCATGGCAGTGCTAAGGGCTTTCCAAAGAAGCAAGGGAGATGGAGGTTTTGCTGTGAAATGACATCCAGACTCTGCCTCCTTATCTCTCCTCTCCACCAGAAACTCATTCAGTGTCTGTGAAATCTGTATTTTTTGAAAATAAGTAGAACTGCAGTGGTACAGCAGACTGGAGGCTTTGTTTGTGGTGAAGAACCACATCTTGGGAGGGCTCTGGAACACAGATTTTCCCATCAAAGAAAGCAGAAATCCTTTGGAAGGTATTTTTTACCATGGTTTTGTTGAGATATAGTGTCCAACAGCATAACACAGCATTTTTCCCCTCTTCAACAGCAATGCAGGTGGGTCAGGTAATACAGAGATGATTTATTATTTTGGCTGAGCCCTCTGAAGTGTTGACACAGAAATCCCTCTTTGAATGACGAACGAGGAAATGGTCACTAATCACAAGTTATTGGCAGTCTACTTGGTAATTCATAGAAGTAACTTTGCAGTGAGTGATCATGATGCTACAAAGCACAGAAAAGGATATTGGATCTTTTCCCACTGTATAAAGAGCAGAAGGCCTAAAGACAACAAGCCTGTATGTGTTCAGCTGCAGCCTGACAGCTTTCTGCTGAGCTCAAACTATTCCTGTCTTCACTCCCATGAAAATCAATCTAGCATTTTTTATGCAGAAAAATAGAAAAGCATTTGCATTTAATGGAAATGGATCTTTCAGTTTGGACCCTGGGACACTAAGAAGCTCTTAGAAAGAAAGAAAAAAAATCCATACCAAATAAAGCAAACAACTAAACAAACAAAAGAAAAACAAAAAACCAAATAAACAAAAACAATCCGCAAAAGATCCAACCACCGGAAACCCAAATTCTGCCCCCAAAAAACAAATCCCAAAATCGTTGTGGGCCTCTGCATAGGTTTGAGGCAGAGAATTTGAGAAAAGACAAGTCTAAAAGTCACAAAGGAGAAGAAAACAGAGGAAAATAGATGAACACATTAGTATTAAGAAAAGCTTAAAATTAACTGCCTGTCTATATAACCTGCTTGTTTCAAATATGTTTATAAGCTTATAAATATGAATATGTTTTAAAAAAGTAAATAAATATATGCTTGTAACAGTCCTCTGGGATCTTTTATCAAACATTAGCTATTATCAATACTCTCTAAGGAAAATTAATATAAATTAGGGATAGAAATTACATTTTATAGAGGAAGAATTAAATAAACTGTTGAGATTCATTGCTCTTCTCCTGCATTTCATTTAATTCCTTCTGGGTTTCTTGATAACAAGTTTTTGCAATAGTTCCCATTACCCACTTTTTAATTTTTAACGGCCAAAGCCATTGTTTCATTATTTCTTTTTCTGAAAATAGTTACATATCCTCAGNCTGTTCTTCCTTTTAATTTCTTTGCCCGTTTTCCTTTTCCCTTCTTTTATTAATCTGTATTATTATAAAATTGTCATCCTACCAAGGCACAATTCATCTTTCCCATTTTTGCCCACTTACACGGATGCAGCGTGTGAAACAGTGTTATTTTGATTTGGTCACAGTTCATATCTGTGAGACACAGGTGTGATCAGCTGCAGCACTGTGAGACAATGATGAATGGGCCCTTTAGAGCTTAGATTTACATTTCAAGAAACAGCAAAAGAGATTAAAGGAGAGAGAAACTAAATATGTGCCAGCGCTTGTCCCTCAAAAAGCAAGAACACTAAATCCATGTACAGACACTTGCTTCAGCAACCACAAGAAGTGGATTCGAGGGAGTACAAACCAGCTTGTATTTTAACAATGTAGTAGGTGAATTTGAGATTTAAGATGGGGGAACATATGGTTTGTGCTCTAAAACATATCACAGGTGTCCCAGTAATCTCTTTTTACAATTTACATTGGTGTTCAAGGGCTTGATTTTCTCTTCAGTGAAAAATTTGCCCTAAAGATTTATGAATAAATAGAATAGCCTCCTAAAGGACAAGTAAGTGGAAGTTGGTTGCAATGTAGCACGTCAATCCCACTTATGCAGACATCTCGTCTGTTGGTTTATTGTCCAGAGGTTTCCATCCATAACCTCTGGTCCAATTCTTATTGATTCACTTCCTACTTACATATTTTTTTTTCACAAAAGTAGGTTATGCTGAAAGTCAGAATCTCCCCTCCCCAGCCTAAATATCCAAGAGTACAGAAGGACATTTAATATGAAAAGATTATGGTTTAAGTATACAAATAGCAATGGACAAACTGTGTTGCTGTGTTGTAATCCAAAATTTCAATCAATAATCATTTTTCATACAATATTGCTAAGGGTGGTTTTGGAAAAGGATTTGCTAAATAATAAATAGAGAATAAATCAAATATTTTATTGCAAAATGGCATCTTAAGTAGAGCTTTTTCTAAAACACTATATATTTAATATAGTTTTTATTTTTCTGTTTTCTCTTATGTGCTAGAGACATTATTTAAATAGCATTGTGCTAAACAGAGAAATACCTTAACTTTGAAGCTCCATCTGGAAGTAAAATTGTATTTATAAATGCTTCACTGAACAAAATTTTTCAAATACAATTCAAGTATAGTAATCACATTCAAAATACGATTTTTCATAGTTATGTCGCATCTGCTCAATACTGATAAGGAGTTAAAAAAACAAGCAATAAAAATCAATGCCACTAAATGCTTATTAATTATAAAAGAACTTGCTTAGCTTACTGAGCACATTTAATATCAGGAATGTATATTCCCAGGTATAGATACAAATTTTAGACAATTCATTTAAAATACAGTTAGACTGAATAAAGTTTATAAGCATCATACTCATTCCATTTAATCTGATTCTACACTGAGTGGATCGTTCTACTGCTGGTAAAGCACACAATTTCTGTCTGGGTTAAAAAAAGTCCCTGCATATTAAAGGTCAGTAAGGCATAGTGGATAAAGTTGCATACAACATACATTCTGCCATTTTTGCAAAATTATCCTTAAATTTAAGACTTATGACTAATTTTCTCAGACATTAGGTTGAAGTCCAGTAGCATCATGAAAAGGTTTAACCAGCTGGTGGTGCATGCGGCATTCAGGGCGATTAGATTGGCACAAGAATGTTTCAAGGTTTTTCTCAGATCCAGCCTCTCAAAAGACACTGGAGAGAGATAAAACACATTAACGATAATTTTTTTGACATCATTACACGTGGCTGCAAAAAAGAATAGAACTAAACCAAAGGTTATGATGTTGAAACAGCAAATTGTAGACTAGAGGAAGTGGCAGAGTAAGAATGACTTAATTAGAGGCTTTATGAACACCTTATTGGGAGGTGTATGTTAAGTTTTTATTACTGTAAATCTGGTTCTGGCAGAAGCAAGCACACTTGAGAATAAATGCAGTCAGTACAGCAGACAATGCAAAGTGATAGACCATAAATTAATTTATACCTTCAACAGCACAGCCGGAACTTGACACTGCCACTCCACACTCATAAAAAAATTTTGGATATATCTGTACCATAAAGGAGTGGCTCATTCTAGAGCAGGTCTGAGAGAGGTACATCCATCTTCTTCCTCCTTTTCTTTTACCTTGCCATTTTTAAATGATCAAATGTGTGGGACATATTTTGGCACATGGAGAACTGTCTTCAAACATAGTGGGCATAGGCTGTGTATCCTACTGATCTATGCATCTTGAGACCAAGCAAAATTTCACCAGTTCAACAATGAATAGAAAGGTTTCTCTTTGTTCAAAACTATTCAAGCCTTTTTTTTTTCCTAACCTTTGAAAGTAAAAATTGAAAAATCCTGTCCAGAATGGTATGTCCTTATTCCATCCATAATGATTTAAAGCTCCACTGATTTTGTTTTAATTTAGACCATTTTTACTTAAAAACAAAATCTTTAATAGCCTATATTTTGTGAAACACTTTTAATTGCATTTTCTATTAGCAATAAATTTATTTCTATTTTTATGTGTTAGTGTTTTGCCACTCACTTAAGAATGGATACCATTACTTTTGTTTTAGACCAGTGCACTGTAGCCACTGTATTT
Source organism: Illadopsis cleaveri (assembly GCA_013399915.1). Lineage (NCBI taxonomy): Eukaryota > Metazoa > Chordata > Aves > Passeriformes > Timaliidae > Illadopsis > Illadopsis cleaveri. The sequence continues at coordinate 642,163 of VXBB01016578.1, forward strand.
CACCAGCTAAACTGCAACAATAGAGGTTAGCACAGTTTAATGAATGATAAGACAAGCCTTTATGGAAGAAAGAAATTTGAAAAAAATCAAAGCAAAGTAGACTTTGCAGCCATGTTAAATCATTTATATCATACATCTAGGAGACACCAGTGATCTACTTAGATTTGCTGACACATACTTCATATCAACATTTACTTGAAATTGTGAAGCTGCATGACACTGAGATAATAGTGCCTGGCCAGATGAATGTATGGGTTTTCACTTAAGCATTTATGGGAAGTATCATAACATGACCAAACTTCCTTTATATGCGAATGGAAAATGTCTTTGCTACTGTATTTGCTTAAATATAAAAATCCATCCTGTTTGAAAATGGCAGTATAACCTTTGATAAGGATTAAGACTCTGTAATTTATGTCTAATCCAAACTCCAAGAAACTTCCAAATTCCAGTTTTTGACTCCTAAAGCTTATTTCTTACGAGTTCACATATTCCCCAAATTCAAAAGTCTTGTTTGTTTCACAGATTTTTGTGAAAAATGGCCTTGCAATGATTACAGAGTATTAGTGATTCTCAAAAGCTCTATGAAAGGGAAATAGAATGCAGGTTATGTAGCAGAAGGGAAGAAAGGATGAACAGAGCTCACATGTAAAATTTTTGCTATGTAAGGTTGTACTAGATTGTGGTGTTCTCAGTAGTGTGTGCTTATGCATGATTTCTGAATACTTCTGATCTTAAAAAGTTTTGTGACTACTACCTCCTGTTCTGCAACAACAAAAAGCATTAGACTCCCTGCTTCTGTCACCAAAACAACAACTGTGCTGCTTTTGCCATAATGAATTCAGCTGGAAAGACTGAAATCACGTAAGAGACATAAAAGAAATTATATGTCTCGTTGTTATTCCTAGAGACAAAATTTTAAGATGCTTGAGTTTGTAAATACTCAAATAGCAAATAGCAATTCAGTCAGAATTGCAGGGAAACAGAAAGTAAGTGCAAAATGAGGACCTGGTGGCTCAGCTAAAACAGGGTAGAAAGATTTCTTGCATTTTATATTCTATTCCTTGCAAGTCTATCAATACATTCATGCATTCATCTTCTGGAGAAGTCACATTTGTCTTTCTTCAAACTCAAGTTTGAAGACATAAAACTTTTACTAAGAAGATGGCAAGCAGAGCAGATTGTGATTCCCCTTCTAGTTGAGAAGCAGACTACTAAAGACACAGAGGAAAACCCCAACATCATGAGATGTTTGTGTTCCGGTGTAAGGTGCTCTCTTCAAGAGCCAATTTGATCCTCACCACTTAAGGAGAAATTTCAAATTTACAATTCCCTTTTGTGGTCCCAAACCTAGCTTATTAATTCTTGATTTGAAGACAAATGAAAAATAGATACTGGGCTTTTTATGTTAAATCAGATTTAGTCTATTCATTATTTCAGCAAAATGCTTAATTAAAACTCAACATCCTAAAAAATTGAGCAGGTACTCCAAAGTCATCCATTCTCCAGGTTGTGTCTGCTCTGATGCGTGTTGAGCAGGAGGGGATGATCACTCCTCTGAAGCTGCTGGCTGCGCCTCTCTCCATACAACACAGAGCACTGCTGGCCTGTTTCCCTGGAGGGGCTCACCATGGGCTCATGCTCAGCTCACTCCCTACCTGATCTGCCAGGCCCTTTCAGCTGACCTGCCTCCAGCCAGGCAGCCCCCAGCCTGTATTGTCCCAAGGTCTCTGCCTCTCCTGGGTGCAGGGTTTGGTATTTCTCCTCACCCATTTTCATCAAGCCCCTGCCAAGCCAGTCTTCCAGCCTGTGTAGGTCCATCTGCCTGGCAGCCCTGTCCTCAAGTCCTCAAGGCTCTTCTCAATCTGGTGTCATCTTCAAACTTGATGTCTCCAACCCCTATTCTGAATCTACAGCCTTGACCATCTTGTGAGACCCCATTTACCACTTGAACAAGCACAATCTAAGCCAAGGCCTGTGTAGCTGGGGATGTGGCAGGGGAGTTGTTCCAGTCTTCCAGGTCCTTCTTATCTTGGTTTTCCCTGTGACTACATTAGCAGTGGAGACACAGCATGACTGGTTTGGGGTTCATCTGCTCTAAACATACCGAGATTTCTAGTGACAAGACAAGAGGTAATAGTGTTAAACGAAAAGAGGATAGATTCAGACTAGATATAAGAAAGACTTTTTTTTATGATGAGGGTGGAACAGGAGCAGGTTGCCCAGAGAGGTTGTAGATTCCTCAGGTTTGGGTACTGATGGTTGTATTGATACCGTGATGCTATGGCAGTAATCTGTCTTCAAGCTCTTAATGTGAACTGGGAAGGAGCAAATAAAGCTAAATGAGATAAGGCTTGGGAAGACAAAAGGTGTACCAGGTCAAAAGTGAGAAAATAAGACAGCAGAGTGTTTCCCCAAAACTATAATTTTTTTCCTGCTGGCTTGCTCTATGCAATTAAAACCCTCTGTGTCTCTTAACAAACCTTCCTGTTTCTATGGTTGTGACATATTGTCTGTTTATATGTTAAGTATTAAAGCATTTTTGTCTTCATATTTTCCTAGTAACCCTCTTTATGATTATGCTTTTTTTTTCTTGGTCTTACCTTGTAGTAATTTTGAAAGATTATTGGACATGGTACACTCAGGTATCCACAAAATTTTTTGCATTTCTAAAGTAATAGTCTTAAAATATCTTTCTATTTTCTGTAATGATGGCTTTCAGATTGAGTTCCCTTATTATTCATGGCACAAGCTTTATGGAATCAGCAATATTTTCTTTAGAAAGGGAAATTGATATATGGTCTGGTGTGACTTAATTTTTATATTCCTGAGAACTCTCTTGGTCCTTGATCACTGTTCTTGATCCCATTTTATTTCATTATTTCATGAAAGGATGCTTAATAATAGCAAAATAAAATATTTTAAAATTCAAAAATTGCAGCTTCATGTGGTTTTTGGTAAATTTTGTTGGTTTTCTATTAACCCTGAAATTTTAAATATTATTTATAGTCTCTGATTTCCTGCTTTTCTTGTCATATTTACTGAAGATTTTGATTCTGCTAAATTCTTTTCAATATGTTTCTTTTCTTAGTGAGGAGAGAGGCCTGGGCAGATGCATATGCAGAACACAGTATTCAGCATAGTCCTTGAATATTTGGAGCAGTTATCAGAATTTTGGTTTGTTTCTGGCTTCATGGCTGTGGGGAAGAATTTGGAAATTAACTGTGTGAGGACAATGCATTGATGTTGCCCAAGACTTTGGAATTTAGTAAATTGAATGTTAAAATATTACATAGTCCAATTTTTTGCAACTGTAGCTACTTCCTATGAACTGGTTAGCATTCTAGCCTTTTCCTGCAACTAAATAAATTATTAACTAATGAATATAATAGTATATTCCTGTTTTAAAAAAGTAAGGTTTAAAAAATCCCACCTACTTTACTTTTCTAAATCACTTATTGCATGTTTCAATGATAAAAATATGTTTCACATGAACAATTTATACCTTGTTTTCCACACTTCTGTCATGAGTAGATAAAAAAATAGGAAAGTAGGATTACAGTATTTATACATACCCAGATTTTTGTGGAGAAAGCACTAAAATCTAAGTTTTTTAAAAGTCAGAGCAAAAGATAAACTCAGAAAACTTTTTGGGACTCACTTTTCCTTTCCTTTAAAGAACAATTGCCTCATTTAGGAATAATTGGTATTCACTAGGGAAATGTACATGTTCTGAAACCTAGTAATTTCCAATTGCCAAGATACCTAATGAGTTATCTTAACAAGATTACCAAACATATAAAAGGAACTAATTGCATTGCATTTAATTCTGAAATCACAACTGGATGCAAAATAGGTTTTGCAGCTGGCATTTTGCTGGCAATGCAAGATGAAAATGAGGAGGTAACTAGAGATCAAGGGATCATCCTGCTCAGTTTTTAGGAAGAGTCACTCCTTCCTCCTCAAATGACACCAAAATTATACACCATTATTTCTTGAAGACAGAAACATTTGAACAATCTGTGACATGACAAAGGAGTAGTCAAAGACATCAATTCTCAAAAAATGCATTTAATTAACTGTTTTCCATTTATTTATTCACATTGTGATCAGCTATTCAAATAGCAATGGACAGGTATTTTTTCACAAAATAATTTGGGAGTTATATTTTTCATTCAAATTTCTACTGATGTTTTATTGCACTATTTGCACATTCGCAGATGAAAACTCTTGCTTATTAATTACCAATTAAAATAATAATTTCATTATTTTTTAGAAATATGAATACAAGATATTGCTACTCTCCAAAGCAGATAAGACTGTTTATTATCCTTACTGACACACTCATTGTGCTATCACATGACTTCTAGAATTATATTGCTTTTGTATTTTCAGAGAACACTCCATCTAGAGATCCACACATCCACTCTGACATCCAATAATGGATTGTATTTCTTCTCTGTATACTATAGTAATTATTATCTATATTTCTATACTCAATGTATTACAAGTTTTTTCCAATAAAACACAAGAAATATAATTTTTTTTTCATTTAAATATTTGTAAATTTCGATTATGATTTTGGTGCTATGAGATTTGGTTTAAATTCATCAGAAATATCTATGTGGTCTGGTTAGCTTTAAATCTTCCTGAAAAATTATTTGCTTAAAATTATTTTCATTTTGAAGAAAATACCTGTGATAAAACACCATCATAATTTTTAACTGGTTGTATTTTCTGGTTATTTAGTCCTCATTTGAAGCTTGGCATTTTTTAAATTCTAGATGTTTATAAAGGACTATTTTAATTGGCAGCAGCTGTTGATAGGCTCATGCAACAATAAGACAGAAATTCAAGACTGAGGAATAAGAGGGGATGTGATTAAATCTCCCTTCTGTTTTTTTCACTTTTTAAACTGATCTCGGTATTGAGGCTGGCATGAGGTTCATGTGAGGGTTCATCATAATTTTGCTGCTGATCTGAACCATTTGAAATATTCATCACAGACGTTTACCACAGTGTATCCACCTTCTTCCACAAGGTGTGAAGCAGCTATATTCTTCTTCAAATATAGTAATTGTTGAAGGCCATCTACAAGAGATTAAGTTCATAATTTGGAGGCACTTAGATTTCTTTAGAACAATATCCCACTGTTTATTTGTGGTTTTTGATTATCTACCTGGATAACAAAGCATTCCTTCTGTTTCTTATTATTTAATGAATAACTGTAAAATTAAAGAAAAATTATCACATTTGCTTGTTACATCTTCTACTGAAAACCCATCAAACAAAGCCAGTAGGAAACAGCTTCTAAGAAAAACAAGAGGAATGAGGCTCTTTTAGCTTCATAGCTGAGCAGTGAAATTTCAAGTAGAGATAAGAAAAGGTCCTTGAATCCTTCAGGATCTTCAGATGTGTAGAAAAAACAAACAATTCACAAAATATCTGACTCCAAAATAGTTAGAACTCAAAGAGTAGTAGCATCATATAGGTTTGGTTCATTTTTATGTTTCCCCAGATACATGCTTACTGTTTCTTATGGTTAAATAAAGTGATGGCATAGCTTGACCTTGACCTCACCTAGCACAGCCCTTCTGTTTTTCCAGTAGTGCCAGTGAAGTCTTTGAGGTCCATGAAGATTTTCACCAGTGTTTTTTATGTACGTGTCCAGTCTTTGAAATCATTCAGGTCATGGCCACAGCAGTCATAGGAAATCTAACTCAGCCCTTTTACTCACAAATGAGATTTCTGCTATTCAGCCAGCTCTAAGTGCTTCTATTGTTAAGGGCATATATCAATTTCACTTTCAATTTCTCTTCCAAATAAGTACCAGGAGGAAATACTGTTGAAGAGAAATAATCAACAACAGACTTTAACTTGATAATATCTTTCCTTATCTCATAGTCTCATTAAAAGATATTCCATATGAATGACCTTAAATACTGTAGCTGTTGTGAACTGAGATGGGCAAATAGTGAAGTCTAATCACAATCCTTCTTCAAGCACAACAAAATGCATTTTTATACTTCTTGACAAGATGTGTGCCATATTTTCTGTAAATACACAAGACATTTCTTCATCTAAAAATTGCAAACCAAAAATGAATCATGCTTGTAAAATTTTACTATCATATTATTGCTCTGCACATCTGTTTGAGACTCTGCTATGATTGACTGAAAGGCTTGAGTAAAAATAGGAAAACAGACACAGCTGCAAGTGAAAGGAAAGAAAAAAAAGCAACAAACACTAGAAGACAAATGACGTCATGAATAAACTGTTGTTTCCTCCTCTGTCTTATCTTTACATACTTTAACTCTTGTATTGAATTTTTCTATTTCAGCAATATTTCCTCTATTTACTTGTCATTGTGATTCCTTCCATCTCTGTTGGACTGGCTTATTGTTGCACATGACAAAGGAGGAATATTGCAGAGGCTCTGAACTGAACAGAATTCTCTTTGACTTGAAAGAGTTTCTGAAGACTGGACATTTGTTTTCTGATCCTTTTGAGGTAGTTAGAAGAGGTACTCTGTTCTCTTTTCCTTATGTTTCGCTTTATACATCTGCTTTCTTAAATGTGACTTGTCCATTTTAGAAAATGCTAGTGATCATGCCTAAATATTGCTTAAACAATGCAATAACATAGCAAAGGAGAGGCAAATAAATTGTATTTACATTCATGCATTTGAGAGATCTTTCAGAACAATAATCTTGGCCAAGGAAGGTTCACAAGTACATCCATTCACACAAATCCAGGGGTCTCTCAGGGACAGTGTTATGCAGAATCAGAACAGAAGAGGTAAAAAAAATTATAAAACATTATTTTAAGACTTGGCTAGAGAGTTTTTTCTTGGTCACCTTATGTTCAAACTGATCTTTGTTGATTCTGAGGAAGCATAACCTGATCCCTGTTCCAGAGTGGTGAAGCAGCCACATGCTCTCTGTGATCTCTAAAGTGCCTGAGTGCCTGACAACTGACAAGTGAGGCCGTAAGGCTGCACAGTGAAACTAACAATATCAAAACTGTTGATCAGAATTTAATTCTTATGAGCTGATAACTACATTTTATGTTTATAGAAACTGAAGAGATACAGGAATATATGCTGGAACACTATTGTAATTAAAACCAATCTCCGAGCAACTACAATGCATTAAAATGCATTGGCACTGTCTCTTTCAATTGCAACAAATCTTTGACTTATTATTTAATTTTTTTATTATGTGATTTTCTCAAAACTATTGGTCTTAGTCTTCGCAGAACCCCAATAAAACAATGTCTTAAAACTTTCTCTTAAAACTTAATATCTTAATACTTAAAGCAATGTCTTTAATCAATAATACTGCAGAATTTCTGGAAGACACGAAACATTTGACTTTTTAGACAGACTCCAAGATATAGAAGGATCATAAGCAAAACCCCTGCACATAATAAAATGACATCTACTCCTAGAGTTGAAATGCAGAAGATATTGTGTTAATCTATATTCCTACAAATTCCTAGGCTAAACAGCTTGGAAACCACCAACAAAAATAATTATAACACACTGAGGTCTCACTAGGGTATATGTATGTATACACTAGTGAGAGCTCTCACTAGCTATAACACTGAAAAAAAATCACCTCTTTTCTGTACAGGGAAAGAAATTAAATGCAAACATGTTCAACGTAAGCACGGAGCCACAGCATACTTTCCATATTAGCACTCCTCCAGTGGACATTGTCAGATGGTTAGTGAGAGGATGGTGAGAAAATGAGAGGAGTAAAGCGAGGCATATTTCTTTTTTCTCTTTTCAGATTGGATAGAAAGAACATGTGTATGATATGCATATGATGGTATTACATAATTCATAAGTTAAAAAGTGGTAAAAGGTATGACCAAAGAAAAAATCTGTTTTCTTGCACATGAAGATTCTCGTCACTGCCCTATCTTTCTGTGGGTAAAAGTGCAATGATATCTTGTTAGCTCTTTCTGGAAAGCCCTTTCAACTGTAATTAGTATGAATGTCAATTAACTGAGGTTTTTCAGATAAATATGAACATTTTTTAAAATGTTTCTGAGTATTATAGAACAAATTCTTTAGTTCTAGGAGCTTTTCACAGTAGCTGTGTCTTCTTTGAATAAAAATTCAGTTAATTTTCCAATTCATGTTGCAGTCTAGATAGTGAAGTGATATGATTAGAACTTGGTTGAATGTTGCAACAAAGTATTTGTGAACACTTTTTGAGTACAATCACAAGTTTGTCTTGGAGCTAGTCTTGAGGCACCCAAATTATTTAATTTCCCCCTAAGAAGCTGTTGAAATTAAAGTATTAATTCTGAATGCTTGGCTAAAAAACCAAGAGTGACTTCTAGTCTCTGCTAACCTGCACAGTCTTGAAATACAGAACTTATGGTTCTCCATTTCAAGACTGTAATAAAATATGTTTTGGGAATAATCTATTAAAAACACGCAAAAGGGTTGTTTTAAAAACCCAATTATTTATTGCTTACTTTACAATGAAAGAACTTACTGCTCAGGATGTGATCTTTTAATATGGCTATTTTTGCTGCTGTACCAGAAACATTTATGCACATAAACATGAATGGACACAGGCATGCTGTGGCAGAGTGAACAAGTTTATAGCATATGATTCCTAGCAAAAAGACCAATACATCATATAGGTATAGAAGTTTACATCTGAGCACAGGTTCATAATAATCATGTCACCTCTAAGTAAATTTTATTTCCTCCAGATGTTTGTCTTTTTTTCTGTAACCTCTACAGTTTACTGCAGTAAGTTGTGAATGTCTCTATGGAAGTTTGCATCAGAGTACAAATTAAACCTGACTCTGTCCCAAAGTTCCTGTCAATCTGCTTATGAACTGCAACGCTTTTTCCTGAGAACCTTGACAGGAGCCCTTTTGGTGGGTGAGGATTCCAGATTAGGGTCAATGTGCAGCAACTGTGAAATGAAAGTACACATATAGCAAAGTTCCACCGTGAAAAAGCAAGACAAAACCTAATCACGCTGTTTGTCCTGAATAGGAAAGGGGAAGGTATAATTTGCTTTATATTCAAAGTGTGGGACCAAACCATAAATCACACAGTCATCTAGCAAAGTGGAATAAAACCCAGCAGGTGACACATGCTGCAGTGTTTTACGCCATTAGAAATGGTAATTAGTAATAAAGTCTTTGTCTATTCTTTGTAAAAACATCTGGCTGAACATCTATTGTACTATATAATGTAAATTATGTTTAGAGGCATACAGCACCTGTAATGCTTACATGGAAAAAGTGATTTCTCAAGACTTTTTGGCATGTTTAGATATCAGTTCTGAAGCCTTGTAGTTGTTTGAAATTTATCTCTGATTGTAAAGCAAGCTGATCTGCTTACAAATGTGCACATGACTTACAGGATACTAGGACAAATTAAAACTACATGTGCCTACCTTTTGAATTTCTCTTACATTTGAAAGATGATGTTATTGTTCTTAAAGATCAATATTTGTAGAATATTTATGTATAGATATGAATATATCCAGATGTATAATATCTCTATATATGGATGTATAAATATATTCTATGTACATATGTATCTACATATGAACATATATGCATATATTCATACCTATTTCTATATATATGCATATATGTCTACATACATAGACATATATGTGGAATATGTGTTGACTATAACTGAGTTTTGGTTTCAGTGGGAGTGATGCCAAGGCTAAATCCCTCTGTTAAGTTTTAAAGTGATGCACAGCAGGATTTAATTATTCCAAGAGATACAATAGAAAAACTTGTTTGGTGTGATTATTTGTTGCCACTGCTTTAGTAGAAGCCACAGACTCACGCTAGTATTCTGCTAGGGTTCATCCAGAAGCAATTATTTTGCTCTTCTTTTTGCTAAGTGAATAATATTCTCCTTAAGAACTGAACTAGAAGATTATTAGGTGGAGAAAAATAAGAAGCCCAAACCAGACAATTTTGTATGTCTTTGTAGACGCCGTATGTAATATTTGGGATCTGAATTTTAACTTGCAACCTGGCAATAACCGGAGTTTGAATTTGCATCAGGAAATTACATCCAAGTCTTGTGCACAGAACTGTTTTCTCTCATTTGTGTCAAACACAGGTGCAGTGTATCAGTGCTACATTTTTTGCTGTACAGTTATTTGAAAGAGAGAGATCTGTGGAAGGAGTGAAGAGGGAGTAGTCTTTTGTGCAAGTAAAGCTGTTTCATCACCTGATAGCCCTTCTCCTCTAAGTCTTGACAGCTTCATACCATTACTTCTGATATTATTCATAAAGTAATCATCAAATAATCTATCATTAATTGTGTTAAACGAGACTTCTCAGAGATTCTAGTAGAAACTTTGGATTTACCATATTAAAATATTTCCATTTTGTTTCTTTTAACGAAGTGATGCATACAGAAATTAGACTCTTCTGAGAAGTTTTCCTGATACTTTTGGAAAATAAATGGAAAAAAAACAAACAAAAAAACAAGCTGGACACCCAGAACAATATTCTTATCACATTTGGCCTATCTGGTTTATTTTCTTTTGTAAATTCTGATAATTGGAGTTGATCAGTATTTTCAGGGAAAGAAAAATATTTCTGTAGTAACTTACACTGGAGAATAGTTTGCACAAAGAATAAATCTAAAAAGAAAAAGGTCATGCTCATCCTTTTCTCCAGTCAGAAGACCTTCCAAAATAAATCAGAATTCCAATATCATAACAATAATAATATTCCTTCTCACTTTCAGAGACAATTTTCCTTTGGGAACACCTTGCCACACAAGCATAGCTATCAAGTTCAGATGTGAAGAGATGTTGCACTCAGAAAAGAGAAGTTCTTATGGATTAGAGAAGTTTTCAGTTAAATTAATTCCACTTCACAGCAAGAGGGAGTGATACGTTTGACCTTTGTTGCATAAGGGTTGTAAAACTCCAAGTGTTAGTGCTTTACAGAAAACAAAACAAAAGTTGTAGAACACTTATTTATGGACTTCTGTACAGATTAAAGGGAGCATGACTGTGCACTCTGCCAAAAGTAAGGTGAAGGGAAGGGAACTGTTGATCATCACATTGTTTAAGACTTGTTAAATGGGTGAAAGTAGTATGCTATAGTTTGATCTTTTTGGCAGATGCATGAGAAAAAATATTCAATGTATAACTGATACGCATTAATTGTTTGGGAGTCCTTGGAAAAATATAAATAGGAAAGGATAATAATGCTTATTCGGTTCCATGAAGAGATAAAAATGCATATTCTGCTCTTCTGTTGGAAGTCTGCATCCATTTGGCACAGTATGTTGCTTGCTACTATGAGACAGGAATTGAATTTCCATAAAATACAAGCTTTCTAACTGGTGCTATTTAATAGACCTTGGTCATTTAAGCAGATGTGTAGAGAGATCTTTGAAACTGGGGACTCATATGTGACTTCAGAAATACTATGTGACTTCTCAGAAATGTACCTTATTAGACTTTCTAGAGTTTGTAGGAAAAGTTCTGTTTTCTGAAATGGAAGTGCGCTTTTTTGAGACAGCAAATTTCTGAAGTGATTTTGTTTGAGGGTCAAAGTATCTTTTGAAGACTACCAGGAGCATCTTCAGCTCAATAATCCTAAATGCCAGGGAGAATAAATGTTTTTTTTCTGTACAGGCTTCCTCTTTTCCCAGTAGGGCCATCTAGAGGCTTCCCCTGTAGCTCTGAGATACCTAAGGAAATCTTTAAGATTTTACCTTACACTTCTGATATTCCAAAACTGAGATGAATCTTTTATTTTTGCTTGTTTGTTTGTTTCAGGTTTTTTATTATTAGTTTCCACTCCTCATAGTTCCAGTAGGCAAAAAAGTTCTTCCTGGATGAGTCAAAATCTATTAATGGTCCTTTCCCCTTTTCAGCAGTAAAGGTTTGAACAGGTATTCTCTAACTGCTGAAAATTGAGCAGCTCTAGGAGATCTACTTCTTTTCTGTGAATTTTCTAATTTTCTTCTAGAAATGCTTTGTAAGCTAGAGATTAATTACTACACATTTTGAAAATTTGAATCTAAAGCCTGGAAATCCAGAACCCGAAATTAAGGTAGAAATCTAAAACCCCAAACAGGAACATTCTAATTTCTATTATCAAAAATAGTTATTTGCCCAAATTAAATAATAAAAAGTGTGTTCCTTGCTTATTTTCCTTGATCACTGAATGTACAATTTTCTTGGTTTAAAATTTCACTTTTCAGTTTTTCTTTTCATTTAGCTGTAATGCCCTTTGATAGCTGACCAATCTAGCTCTACTAATTCATATGCTACTGAAATCAATGGGACATTTCTGTTCACAGAGAATTTAGCCCTATTGAAAAATACTGAATTATACCTTTTTCAGTAAATGGTAGAGTTGCAGAGAACATACAACATTAGTCCATACATTCAGCATTAGTATTATACGCTTAAAAGGCACATTATTTGATTATGTTAGATTTGTGGCTTCACTCAAAAAATAAGATTTTTTACAGCTCTCTGTAATAATCTTCTATTCTGAATTATTGGAAACCTTACGGTTGATCCTTGTTTTCATATATATGTACATTTCTTGTCTTTCAGTTTCACAGAGTATATCTGAAAATATAATACAATCAAGGTTGCCCCCAAGAATTGAAAGTGAATAAGCAGGACCAAAACAGCAAATAAGTGAAGTTTTGCAACTTAATAGCTTTCAGATTACAGGTCTATTTGCCTTCAGTCCCAATAAAATCAATAAAGTGCTGTGTTTTATAAATATTCACAGTGGTTACTTTAAAAAGCTCATCAACTTACATTTTTAGATAGTAGTGAATTCCAAACAATAATTTAGAGGACTTCTTGGAAATTAGGTAACCTTTTTAGTGATTTCTGGATTCCTGCCACTACTGCTCTAAGATCAGCTAGACTCACTTGTTTGGAGAGACCAGCTTTCATTTTGCATGTTAAAAAACGATATCAATATAATAAAGTCTAAGGACTGGAACTGAGGTCAGTGATCTGAAGACAGGGTCCATAAACCTGTTTCTTAGAGCTTGTTGATAGTGAAAGGATTCAGTGGGTACCAGGATACTGCTGTCTTGGCTTTTTCTCAACTTACCATGGACTTTGTGACTTTAGCAGTCCCGACAGATAATGGCTCAGTCTTAAGCAAACAGCAGGTAAAATGCTGCTGTTCTCCTGACCATTGTCTTTAAAATAATCTTGGCTGTAGTTTTCTTCTAATCATGTCTGGTTACGTCTCTGCATCAGGTTGTAGGCGGGTCAGAGATATCCCAACTCTTCTCTCAGTGACGTCTCCAAAAGGGCCTTTTATTTGGTTTCTTTCTGTTCTGCTATTTCAATCCTGCTTAGTTCTCTCGTCCCTAAATAATAGCAAAATATTGATGTTCAACATTAAAATACCCCAAACTTCTAAATTGTTCTGTGATTTCCTTAAGACAAAATAGTTTTTTCTTTCCTACTGGTTGAGCCACCATACCTATTAAGAGTGTCAAGCATCCCAGACTACTACAAATTTCACTGTGCCTGGTGAGTCATGCAAACTAATGCTTAGAAACACATGTCTTTGTTTTATTCTCTTATAAAAAGCAGAATTATAAAAACAAACATGTTGGCACATGGAACTGCCAGACTCAGCTCACATTTCCAGCACATCATATAATTAAAATAGTGAAAAAGTATGTGTCTGCAGAGCAATATTTGCTTAGTTGAAGCAGTTAATTCAAAAGGCCCTGTATTGATGAAAATAATATTATAGTATTTAATACTTTAGGTTTTATTAAACCAGCATTTTTCTTCTTCTTCTAAAAATTGCAGTGTACCAAATCACTTCTTTCTTTGTAAAAGAGATTCCACTGTATGTAATAACAATTTCTTCTCAGGCAGCTCTGTCCTCAGGGACAGGGCTGTTTCTTTCCTTTTCAGAAGGTGTCACACTGCTTTCTATTACTATAGTAATATAAACAATTTATAAGAAATTTTCAGTATTAGAAAAAAATACACATGCATCTTCAGAGACTTTTTGGACAAATGCAGTTCACCATATCCTTGCCTTACAGCATGGGAATTCATAAAATATTTGAAGATTAAAAGATAAAAAACCCTTTTTCCTGAAATTTTTCATGCTGTTATTATTTGGTGTTATCTTTGGGTCAATGGAAGCTGTACAATGGGCAAAACTAAAATACTGGGCTTTCTACTGGTTCAAGGATTTAAACTCTTTGTTCATTGGCAATAGGATAAAGACAGACTAGAGAAGAACAGTAAGAAATACTGCAGAGTATTGTGTATCTGCCATTCTCCATGCCTCTTGATGTTACCTGTTGGTTACAGACCAATGTGAGGTCCAAGATTGCATCATTCTTGCTGTCTTGAAAAGTACTATGAGGTGATTTTGTGCATGATGAGACGGAAGTCTTGATCGATTTCTCTGACTAAAAGTAATTGGTCAAAAGGAATTGTCAGGTTCATTACCTGGGCAAGGCTTAGCAACTGGGTATGCCTAGTTCTGCAGTAACAGGGCACAGCAAGTCATCCATTTAATTTCAGTATGGGCAAGATGAAACCCTCACTACAGCTCATCATCTCCCTCTGGGTTTGTTGCCACACATAAGGCAGTGGCTGACATACCCTGCTTATATTTGCCTGACCTGAAGCTGTCCTTACCTGTACCAGTGTAAGACACAGGTACTGCCACAGAAATTAAGCTATAATAAAACAGCATGGGGAAAGTTATCTGTGAAGGCTCTGAAGCTGAGGAAGAATCAGAATAGTAGAGAGTGAGAAGTCTCCATTCCAGCACACTCCTCACCTATGTGTTTAGTTCTCTGTGAGATTTATCTGACTTTTATTCTTAATTGATGAAAAATCTGAAGCATTAAATTTTAATCAAGGTTTGTTAAAATATTGAGTGATGTAAATGTCATGTAACTTTGGATTTCATTGCCAGACATTATGTTGGAAAAAAAGTCAGCACTGCTTATGTCAAAAATTCATTTTGCCAATATGAGCTCACCTTTTGCTAAGATTCACATTTACTTTTACTCACATTGCCTACTGAAAGCAGCATATCTGTGTGCACATAGCAGAAAGGGAATTTACTCTGCTTTTCTTCCTTTTTCCCAGTATATTGTTGTGTGCAATACAGTGTATTACAGGCTTGTCTTAATCAGTTACCCTGCCAGTTAGCACTGTGACCTTTACGAGATTCCCCTGGCTTTCTGTGAGAGGCAGATGTCAGTATCATGGGTTAACTAGGCTACATGATTTTTCTTTGGAAGATAGCCAAACCATATAAAGTGCTCTTCAGAGAGCATGTATCTGTTACTTAAGATCTCATCATTTTACTTGTCAAAGCCCACAGCATATGTCAATAATGTTTAGGTTACCTTCGGTGCTAAACACCTTTCTGACTTGGGTTTTATTAGAAAGTAAAAAATAAAATCTATCTCTAAGCTGGTTTGGTTTTTTTGGGTTGGTTAGGGGTTTTTTTTGGGTTTTGGTTTTTGTTGGTTTTTTTTGTGTTTTTTTTTTTTTTTTTAAAGTAAAAAATTACTTTGAATATATAGGAAAAAAGGTGTTATGGGAATCATAACCATGCTAATTTCTAATAAAACACTACCACGGTCTTTCTACAAAAATTAATTTTCCAAGTGTTTTAAGTATTGGGGTGTACTTAGTATGAAACTGTGAATCATATGCCTAAATAAAATTATTTAAATATAATTAAAGGATAATTAAATGATTCATTTTTATTACTGTTTTGCTGCAGTCCTGTAATACATATTTTAGTATTTTCAGTAATATAACCTGAACTGTTAGTAACTACATGAATTCGGGAATATTATTTTCTGCAGTGTAAGTGTGACATGGTAAAAAGTTACCATAAAACATCTATTTCACTGTTACATGAAAGGTGTGGAATTTCCAGTTATAATACACAGAGATCTGATTCATTGAGTTTTCAGGAATTGCTTGTTTTCCTTCAGGAGAAACCCAGTAGCTTTTAATTAAAACCATTAAAACCAATAGATTTTAATGACTAGTTAATAAAGTGTGTAATAAAGTTACTTCCTAAATGTGTCTAAGTCAGAAATCTTACATGTGGAACCACCCTCTTCCTAGTAAAGCTAATATCTGAGAGCTTTATGGAGCTTGTCAAAATAAAATTGAACACTGAGCATCTTACAGCATTTACAAATCACATGGCTATTTTGGGTGGCTAGGGCAATGGTTTTCAGTATGTACAGTGACACAGCTTATGCTACAGGGTTCCTGGGCCTGTGGGATGTCAGGATCTTTTGGATCTCTGTGCAAAAACCGTGTAATGCAAGCCCTTATGTTTCCCCAAGATGAGGTCTTCACACCTGTTCCTGTGCAGTGGCATAGTCCAAAGGCAGAGTTTGGTTTTATGAGTAACCAAATAACTTGCCAGCAATCACTACTCACACTCCAAACAAATAGATAGCTGTTACCCTGTTGCAGGATAGAGACAATTAGTTTTTTATTTTTCCAACATAAAGTTAATGGTTCACTGTAGCAATAATTTTGAACCAGTGTCTCACTGGGAATTACTTAAGTACAAGGGTCTCTGTTTTCCAATTTATTCCCAAGTACTTCAACTCCTTGAGATTCTGGGGTATGCAGCTGCTGTATGTGTGCAAGCTGGGGAGTCTGGCCAGAGCCTCACCAGAACTCAGTGTACTTCTGTGGGGATGGCTGTGCACAATGGAAAGCTGGATGGTGTTAGTGGCAACCTGCAACCTTCAGGCTGCTCTTTCAGTTTTCCAAACCTGAGTGATCAATCTTTCTCGGCATATTTTTCATAACTGTTCCCTCTAAAAAAAAGTACTGAAGGCCCCTGGAGCACCCTGCTAGAAGTGCATGTTTTAAAGGATATTCCATTTATGAAGTATAACATATGGGCTGAAAAGAGGTCATACTCTTTCAAAGTGCCACTTCTAATACTCAGAACTCTTTTGAGATAAAATAAAGAGAGTCCTCAGTGTCATGTCTCAGTCTGATATCCCTTTCACCAGAGAACCATGGGTAGCTTAGTGTAGAAATTGACTGTTTGGAAATGGTCCTAAATGAGGATAAGCCCTGTATTTTCTTTCCTATGTTCCTCCTTAGAATTTTCTTGTTGATGTTTAAAGAAGTTACTAGTAAGACTTTTTTAATTTATTATTTTATTGTTAGTGTGGACTACTGTGACTTCAAAAATTCTCTGTCGTGTTATCTAGGAGCTAAATTAAACCATGACTTTCTTCTCTATCTATTGAGGATGGAGTACTTACATGTTCTGTATTTCAAAGGTAAAGCACTAAATAAAATTTGTCAATTCATTCTCTTGTGCATAGGGTTTTTTGTTTTTTAGAGAGACATTTTCTGAAACCTAATTTGGATTGACATAGTGATAAGTGTTCTTCACTATTGCTGATTAAATATAGTAAACTCACTATTTTAGGCAAGACGATCAGTGTATTATTTGTAGATAGCAAAGACAATCCATCACCATAATGATTCAATAGTCTTCAGTGTTTCAAAATCAGCTACCTCACTCTTTGTGAATAGCTGTTTTGCATAACACTCTCTCATTTTCTTTTAACCTTTCTAAGTCACCATTTGTCTTCCAAGTGTTCTGTCAGGTACACTGAAGACATTTTTTTTTGTATTCAGCATTACAGAAAAGTCATTTTATAGAGCTATAAATGGAACTTAAGGTAAATAACTTTAATGATGTAACACAAAGACACTTACTATCTGAAATTCACAGCCGAAATTTCGAAACAATCACAGAGGTATATTATGAAGGAAAGAAAATGCAGTGACTGAAGGAATCTGTGTCAATGTAATATCTTTTGGTAGCTAAGCAATGACCCAAACGGTATTTTAAGCTTAGATTCTTTATTATACTTTTTACTGGTGAAATTTTCTTTGTTATGTTGAATGCAGAGAAGGAAAGGAAAAAATGTTTTCTAATCATGTCAATAAATTTGGATTACATGAAATCTTGATGTGAATCCTTTCAGTGACTCATCTACAATTAAATACAATTCTGTTTCAGGAAAGGACTTCCAAGTGTTCTCTGGAAGCTTTTCAGAATTCTTGGTAATGAAGCTCCAATTTGCTTATGCTAAAATGCTCCATGTTAAATATCATGGAGACACTGATTGGAATGAAAATAAAACTTCAAGGAGACCACTAAAATTGGCATATAATGGATGTGCTAATTTTCACATATTTCATGGCATTTCAGGTGATGTTCCAGTACATTCCACATATCCAGCGAAATAAATCACAAAATCTATCTTTGGTTAAAGTGAGTAAGAAAACTTCTGAAGAGAATTGGGTGCTCTTTACTGCCTTTGAATCCCTGGAAGTGAGGTCATATTTTGAGAGATACTGTCTTGGGAAACTCACAAATTCTTCTTGCTGATTTACTTCCGCATAGAGGCACTACATTAGGAGGGAATATGAGAACTGGCAAGAGATAACTCTTGCCACTAAAGTAAACATAGTCTACTTTTACATGGAGGCCATACACAACTGATCTTGTCTCATATAATGGAACAGAATCATGCTGTTCAAAAATTGTATAGAGATCAGCTTCATTCATTGCTTGAGTTGTACCTGATTATATCTCACAGTATGAGGCTCATCAAAGAAAAAACAGTTCCAGCAGTATGTACAAAATCCAAGTTCCCTGCCAAAATAAAATAAATATTGATCCAAATTATATTTTATTTCACATGCAAACACAAGCACACACTTTCAGTAGTATTTCAGTGGAGAATAATTCTATCTATGTAGGACAAGGTGAACAAAAGACATCTATAGACAAATCATGAAACAATCCCAGGAAAAAAAAAATCAACCATTTATTGTTGTTTGATATCCATAGAAGGGGGAATTTAGGTGGGATTACACTGAAGGAAAATGTCAAAATTAGCCAAATAATTTTTTAAATAAACGATGATAGATCTGCTATAAAGATGTGGTATATCAGTTAAAAAGGTATGTCTATTTATGTGTTTATGTTTATTAATTTATATTTGTGTCTCTTTGTGCTCCTGCTTTTTAGGAGGTTTTGTAATGCTTCATGGAACACTGAAGAAAATGAAATAAAGAAAGATCTTGTTCTCCCTTTAATAGATCTGTTCTTCAATGTTTTAGATATACATAGAAAAACAAATATTATGTTGTTTTTGCCTGTAAATGTACCCACATGGTAAAATGTAGGAAAAAAAATAAAGAAGAAAAACAAATACTGAAATATTCAGTCCAGAGTTCTGAGCAACGCGGAATACGAGGGTTTGTGTTTTGTAGTGAAAGGTATGGTACATCTTTATAGTGCATTATTTTTCCATTGCTGTAGATTAACTTAACACTTTCAATATAGTTGCATTTCAACTATGCCACTAATACTAAATCAATGTTTTTGCTACAAAAATATCATTACAAAATTTAATTCTAAATCATAAGGGAAGAAAAGGTCCCGTTTTATTTTCTTTTATACGAAACTCTTTGCTCACATTGAACAGTGTTGAAAATGATACATGTATCACAGTTTTTTAACTTTTTCCCTTGCCTCCAGTATTCAGCAGGCACCGAATCTGGCCTACCACAACCCAAGTGCAAATTACACTTGAGAACACTTCACATCTAAACTTGCAGCTGAGGGTGATTTTTGTTGCTTAGTAGTAATTCTTTGGATAATAAGGTTTATAATTAAAGTGCTGACGCTGCTATAACTGTAGAGGAATAAACAGTGCAGCTATAAATAGTGCAGTAACTGCAGCGACAGACTTTGTCAAGTGGTTTGTAGAGGACAGCTCGGCTGTGGCAGCTGGTGGGATGGGAGAAATTATGTTGAGGTCTGCTGATCTATTCCTTTCTGAAGTTATTGTTAAATCTTTTACTTCTTCAGCAAGAACTGAATTCATTTTGTGTCCCATAATTGGGACTTTGCTTGAAATGGACAATCTCAATTTAACTAAAACACGCATCCAGATTTCAGTAAAAGAACAAATTATATCTGACAGACCTTGGCCTTGACATTTAAAATTACACCATAGCTGATTAAACTCTGTGGTATTTAGGGACATACACTATTTCTAAAGGGGAGAGAGTTCACTAGAGTATTCAAAAGATTCAGCATAAATGGTAGGAAATAATGGAGACATTAGCCAGAGTTAATGTTATTGGAGGTTAATCTGGGACAAGTAGGGTAATGTGTAAGTTTAAAGTATTTAAAGATCTCATGAAGACACCAAAAAGTAAACCCAGCATTTAGCACATCCTCTCATGTCATCTTATTTGACATCAATAAGTATTATAATTTTTTAAGAACGAATTTTTCTCCATGGTTTTCATATCATTCCTGTGATCTTCTATCAAGGGTAATTTTGTGATAGAAATCCAAACACTTTCTGTTTCCAAAACCAAATTTATTAAGGTTCCAGTGATATAATGGTTGTCTGTGGCAGTGTATTTTCTCTTTAGACAATGGAGCACTAAATGCAATTTAGGACCAAAAGTACTCTGCTTTTCTTTCTGTGTTTCCTTTCATCCTACCTACCATCTTCATTTGCCTTACAGAGGTGGGCCTTGGTTGGCTGTGTCTACACTAGCAAATAAGGTAAGGTCAATGTGCAAGTTTGAGCACCAGTTTAGGATCTGGACAGTGTCAGTGCCTGGATACAGTTTGAGAACTAGTGCAGGCCAGGGTCTGATCCCCACACACAATATGTAAAAATTATCATGTCATCAAGAAGGGAATTAAGCCATGAAATTCTGCCATGTCACTGGCCTTAAGCAGCAAGAGCAGATCTGCTTTAAAGGAGAGACACTTGGGTCTAGGGGAAATGACAGGATTCAAATGTAGTTACAGAAGTCAGGTAGATGTCTGTTTCTAGGACAGTTCATTACATTAATTTCAACATTAGTTAATCTATTGCACATAGATAGGAAGATGCAAGAATCTTAAGAGTCAGTTCTACATGCCCCTAAATAAGATTCAGACAGATTCCCCTGCAAACAATAGTCTGGATATCTGGATTACTACATGGTCACTATTAAAATTGGAATAAAATTAAATCCACTACATTGGACCAAAGTGAATTCAATTGTGTTGATCTCTGTATTGGCCTGAGACTCATTTGCCCTGAAAGTACAATTCTGGCCACTGATTGCATGTACATGACATGAATTACCTCAGTGCAGTGATTAATATCTTATTAGACACAGAAACTGATTCTTTAGTGCCAAGCACCACATAATTATGTGTTGAAAAGAGGGAGACACTGAAATGAAATAACAGGATTTTTCAAGGCAGTGAATTTGATTTCTGTAAAACAAAAAAATAACCTCAAATAACAAGTCAGATAAATTATAGCACTTGGACTTTAACCCAAAAGAGTTTTAAATGCAGCATGGACTGTTCTTGTGGTTTCAGGTAATGGTTGCTATGGGTGACCCAGAAATGAAACCAATCATGGCATTATAATTTAAAAGTAAAACAGCTGGCAAAATATTTCCTCTCAAGCATGTTGTCTCAGAAGAAAATGAAAAGGTCAGGAGACTTTTATTTACTTCTAAGATAACATGGACTGCTTGAACTGAGGAACATATTAATGTTTTCGACACAGCTTTCTATTACGTGTCAGGAACTCCATTCCAGGATATCACACTGGAAATGATGAAAAAAGACAGAAGATAGAATGAAATGTTTAAATCTAATGGAAAATAATCAACCATCTTTATATTTCTACTTTGCATTTTATCAGTAGTCGTGATTGCATTCTGTTGGTGGTGATATTTCACCTAAAAATAACAGCTACTCCAAAGCGTACATGGCTGTGCACACAGTACAGTGCAAAGTGATAAGGAGTTGTGTGTGATAGTACAAGCCAGTCATAGCAGAGTGTCATGTTTTCCTCTTGGAATAAACAGTGGTAATATTGTCTAGACTCATACAGTTGGTGACTAAGATTTACCAATACCTACAGATTTAGAGAGGAAGGAAAACTGGGGGTTTTTTTTGTTTGTTTGGGTTTTTTTGGTTTTGTGGGTTTTTTTGTGGTGTTTTTTTGTTTGTTTTTTTTTTGTTTTTTTTTTTTTTTAATGGTTCATGTTTTAACAGGAATTCCTATAAGAAGCAATATGGTCCCAGCAGTGTCCTGATTAAGGGAATGTTGAACAAACAGCAGTTAACTGGGTGAACATCCCCAACACAGACCACCGTTTTGTTTGCTTCACATGTATCTATTAAACATATCTGAATCTTAATGCTGCTTTTGCAGGATGCTTAAAATTACTAACATCCTTTGGTGACTTTGCTTAATGATTCACATATTATCATTGTATTTTTACTTAGTTATGTAATTTAGATAAGCTTTTTGCTCTTTTCCTGATAGTTAACCTGCAGCAACACATATAATGAATGTCAAAGAAAACCAACTTTAAAGGATACCATTTCAAGAGCAAGAATCTCAATTTGAAGAGCTAGCATCCCAGTACAGTCAGCTGGATAGAAAAAAAAAAAAAACCCTCAAGGTACATATTCTCTGAGACAGAAAACAGTAAATATATGTTTTTCTAGAAGAGTATTTTGGCTGCCCTTTCTTGCTGGAGTAGTGCTGCTCCCAAAGTGCTCCCAGTAACAAGGATGATTGTGGTAAACCAGCCCAATGAATAAAGTCCACAGCCAGCACACTTCTGTTTTACTTTCAATCAGCACTAACCAACCTCCCTTTTTGTCTTTTATTTAAAGAAAAAGTCACTGAAATACACATGCTCCTTCCCAATGCATCTTCATTAAGGCTTCAATTTTGCTAAGTCTCTGATAAAAGGAGCTTGAGGTGTTAAGGGATTTTGAAAACATGCAAAGAGACAAATAAAATAGCCTGAACTAAGCCAACTAAAGTTTCAAATAGGGAAGAACCTGAAGTCCTTGCAAGTGTGGAACTTAGCAATCAAACAGCAGGGAGACCCTTTACCAGTAATAACTTTAACATTAGCTACAATCAGTAAGAAAGTAGCAGAAAGTGCTTTTCTTCACAGCTACGGCTTCCAAGATGCACTGCTGTGTGCTCTTTCTTCCAAGGTTTAATAAGAAATATGATGATAAATGGCATCTTTTGCTAATGTTTTTAAGACAGGCAAAATAGAACATAGTGTTTCTTATTAATAATTTTGTAGCATGCTATGTAAGATGTGAGAAATCAGAATGCGAGAAATGGACAAAAAAAAGAGTTTAAAAAGCACAGAGGAACCACTGTCTTTGGGAGATGGTTTCTAAGCCACAAATACCATTTTTTCTTACCTTTATATTCCCACAGCTGCAAACCAGCTGCAAAACAGGTGCCAAAGTTAATTTTCTCTTTCCTTAAACAAACTGTTATGTGTTTGTTGATTTTACGTACTCAAGGGGGTGGTAAACAAGGGATTTGCTACCTTTTACTCATTCCATTACAAATATTACATGTATTTGCTATATTTTTAATTTAAAATATGTGGAGATAGCTAAATATGAAAGTAACAAATGTAAATCACATTTCTCTTTAGATGACCACACGATGCATTTGTCTGATTTCATAACAGATTACTTTAGCCATAGGCAGTCACTTTCAACAACAGCAGGATCCCTTGGGAAGCTGTGCCTGATCTTCCAGGTACAATAAGATTTGTTACCACAATACAAGCTGAGATGGCATCTTTCTATAGCAGTTTCCTACATTGTATAGCAGTTTCCTACATTGAACAGTTGCTGTGAAGGAAGCGTAAGGAGAAGAAAAGAAAATACCAAGTAAGAAAAACACGTATTTACATCTGTAGGCAGCTTACATACCTTCTCATTTATTTCACGTGGAATTCAGTGTACTTTCACAGTTAAGGTTTGATTTCTCTAGAGCTTAGCTGGTCATGTTGTTTGTTTTCTGAGTAATGTTATAGCTTTCTGTTTAAAGCTTCACAAAAGTTTCAGAGGAAAGAAATTGAGGTTCCAAGGCACATAGGCACTGGAATATAAACTTTTGTTTCTATATGAATACTAACAGAAGTGATTGACAGAAAAATGAAAATCAAGGAGCACAAAATGCAGATTAAAAATCTTTCTTTATAATTTTATGAGTGTTGATGGGTATTTAAGTGAAACCCAAAACATATAAGGACACATTCTAAAATGCTGAACATTTTGGTGGAATAAATATGATCTCCCCTGTGCTGCCTGGGGCTTTTTTTTTTTTTTTTTGTGAAAGGTTAAAACCACACTATGGGAACATTTGCTAAAAGAGAAGTGTCTGGTTATTGTTATAAAGCTACAGACACCTTTAAAAATCACATATGCTGCCATAAAGGAGCTAGCATTTCACTAATATGGATTTTTCACAGAAATAAGTGAGTCAAGCAACATAAAGCAGTTTCAAATAGCACTGAAACTGAGTGAGAAATTCAAACCGTGCTGAATAGTACCCTTCTGGGCTAGCTTCATTTCTAAGCCACAATTTCATCTCTGAATGAAAGGGTCAGAATTAAACCTAATGCTCTGAAAAAAAAGGCAATTTCAGTAGACCCAATTGTTCTAGCTACATTGCCATACAGGATTTGAGGGTTTTTAAAGATCTGGAAAACTCTGAAGTCTCTAGTGGTTTGAGAAACAAGAAATTCCATTCCAGTTCCTTAAACAACAATAAAATCAATTGAATCTAATGCCTCCCTCTTTATAACCAATCTCTGCAGCCAAAATTAAATATTTTTCTACAGGAGAAGCTGAAACACAACTTTTGTAATTTTTTGTAACATTCCTAAAATTTTTTGTATGTTCCTAAAATGGAGCAGGGATCCAGATTTCCCCTTCCATTTTTTTTCCCATAAATTATGACTTCCATGTCATCAGGGACCTATGTGTTAAGCACAGTGTGCACTGCCCAACTCTGACTCAAGTCACTTCATTCAGCAGACATTCTGAACAAGGCCCCAGTCTTTATCTGGTCCATTTTTAAAGCTCATGCTCATGGAATCCTAATTGGACTTCATAAAATCATAGAATTCTGTGGGTTGGAAGAGACCTTTTAAGGTCACCTAGTTCATCCCTCTCTTCAATGACCAGTGAGCCTTTTCCTGCCCTTATTGTAAAAAGATTTCTCCCTTATGTCTAGTCTGCATCTAGTCCTATTACTAAAGGCCTTATTTAAACATTGGTCCCCATCTTTCCTGCAGGGTCCTCTTAGGTGCTGGAAGACTGCTGTAGGATCTCCTCAGAGCCTTCTCTTCTCCAGGCTGAACAACCCCAACTCTCTCAGTCTTTCCTCACAGGTGAGGTGCTCCAGACTTCTAATAACCTTCATGGCCTCCTCTGGACTCACTGCAACAGGTCTGTGGCTTTCCTGTGCCAGGGCCTCCAGATCTGGATGCAGCACTCCAGGTGTGGTATGACAAGGGCAGAACAGAGGAGGAATCCACTTCCTTTCCCTGCTGGCCATGCTGCTTTGGATGCATTGAGTTTTGCCCATTGCCAGTACATGTCCAACTCTCTCATATACAACCCAAATTCCTTCTCCACAGGGCTGCTCTAAGTACCCTAATCCCACACCCTGTGTTCATACTGGCGGTTCCTCAAGCATGGAACCTTGCAGTTGGCCTTATTGAGCCTTATGAGTTTTCCATGGATTCATGTCTGGAACTTGCACTGGTCCTTCTGAAAAGTTTCATGAATGACTTGGAGGTGTAGAAATTCAGACAACTCCTTTGAAACCTAAGAAATCTTGGTACCATCACTTATGAAATCTTCAGCCTGTTTGCTTTTGAGGATCCTTTAAGTTCTCAGTGTTACCAATAGGTTCTGTTCACAAAAAATGCACGCAATCTCCCTTGGTATTTCTATTGGTTTACGAGACCTTATCAAAGAGCCCTTTATGGTTTAGCATAATTATGGGAAGGGTTAAAAACTCTTAGTTCAGCAAGATGAAGTTAACTGGATCCAGACATCTTTCATCTTCTCATGTAGCTACCAGAATCCTTTAGCTTCCCACAGCTCTCATGTGCCTCACGTGTTCATCTGGCCTGGCTCCTTGGCATTTCATCTTTTGCTCTCTGGTTTGAATTGTGGTTTCAAGTGTTTGAATTGAATTGTGAACTGTTTCCCTTATGTTTCCTGAGCAATAAAATAATAAGCCTCAGGTATAACCACCCCACTTTGTCAGGTCAGGAACTCAATCAAGCGAAATTAAAAGCATGCTGATTCAGAATCATGAAAATCACTAAATTGTTGGAAAATAAGACATTGACTAGGGAAGCTAAATGAGTCAAGCAATATTCTTTGTGATCTAACCAGTCTGAGTGGAGGCTGGAAATTCCTGGGTAAAATTTCATGTCCCTAAGGATTGCTAACATGACCTCATATAGGACTTTTTATTAGTTAATGATAAGAGGGACACAATACATATTACCAACACTTGATAAACGGCATTATTGTCTCTGTAGAAGAAGAGATTTATTTCAAGACAAAGAAATTTGAAAACTAATTTGAAGACTATGAAAGCAATTAGGAGAAAGTTCTATCATTCATTACCATGCAAGGTTTCTCATCCATTGAGCTCAGTATTTTTAGTAAAATTGTCAGGCTCAAAAATGGACTCTTTAGCACCAGAAAAAAAAACAACCCGAAAATCACATCAAAAAGGAGACTGGAAGTGGTATATTATTAGGATTACTTAGCATAAGGTTAGACCAGATTCTTCTCCCCTGGATTTTAAGTTGCATCTTGTCATGTCATTTTTATTTCACCAAATATAAGGTTGTCTCTTGTTCTTTAAAGTGAGAGACAGGTCAGGTAATCTTCTTTGAAGTGCACTCAGGAGAGGCAAAGTGTACTCTTTCCCCCATATCTTGATACTACATTACTGCCAGTCTGTCCTATTCCCTTGGGAAATCCTACTGTTCAGAAGATCAGCCCCCTGAATGCAAGGTAGTGTCAAGTATTAACAGTGAATTAAAACTGCAGGTAAAAATGGTGACAGTGGCATATTCCTGTCACTGGACTTGACAGAAAATTTATTTTGCTGTAGCTGAAAAGTAATTAACCTCCACTGTGAGAAATTCTATTACTAGTAGCTATTCTGCCATGCAAAGTACACTACATGGAAATGTTACAGGCCATCAAGCAGAAAAGGCAGATTTGTCTGCATTTTAAACTAAAGCTGCCCCTGCCCCCACTTTCCATTCTTATTCTCTCTCTCCCCTCACTCTATCTTCACTGAAGCTAGAAATTGAGATGCACATGTGGTAGAAAGAAAATGGAATAAGGATTTTCATAAGGTATTTACAGAAGTTAATTATTCTGTGTGTGCGTGCGTGTGTGTCTGTATGTATGATAGTGGTGTGCTCCTTTTAACAAACCCAAACTCTTTATGGCAGAAATTTAGCAATGATCTAGATTGGCTCTCAGATCAGAATATCTCTGTTGCAGACATGTATAGGAAAATGTCAACATATCAGCTGACAGACATTCTCTTATCTTGCTCTCCCTTACAGTCTGCTGTTGCTGGTGAAAAGCACAATCATCCTCTTTTGTGAAGGGACAAAAACTGTCTGACACTCAAACTCAGGACTATATTCTGAGGGAGAAGTTAAGCTTTTTCGCATAGGTTGGATGATTGTACTTTACAAAATATGATTGCAAAGCAGAAGGACCCCACCAGCTTCTCTGTGAACTTTTGTCTGCCTGAGAAAACTAGCATTTTTGAAGAGAGGAAAACTGTTATCAAGCACTTCCCTCTGAGATCAGGGCCTGTCAAAAGTCATTAAGTATGAGAGACAATCCGCCAGTCTCTGTGTGTGTTACAGGAAATGTTGAGATGAAAAACAATATTGGTTTTCTGGCCTCTGAAAGAGAGTTGCCTGGTTTTCTCTTCATTCCATGGTTATACTATGAACTAGATATGGTGAGTTACTGTGAGTTTGGAAGCCAAGAAAAGCAAATCTACAGAAAATTACAGGGGAAGGAAATTTTGACTATTACAGACTAATGGTTTTGGCCAATTGCTTTGCAGGCAGGTTTGTGAGTGACAGCTGTTCATTAACAGCATGATGTCCTCCTCCCTTTCAGGAAGAAGTGGTGGCTACAACATTGCAGGTATTAAATTACTTTTGCACAATGATGGGCTGTGGGCAAAAAAAAAAAAAATTAGATCTACATTTTAAAGTGACAGTGCTCTCTGGGAATACAGATTACTATTATTAATGAAGAATGTTTAATACTTTTCTAGCAGGGGTTTCTAAATCATGCACTGTTTAAAAAAGATTTCACTTCTCTGTTAAAAAAAAATGTTTCTGGGAACAAATAATTGAAGTTTACAATATACCACCAAGGAACATATTCAAAGGTCTTTTATTCTTTTTTTACAAACCCTTTGTGATCAAAAATGAGAAAATATATGTACTAAAAATGAGTAATAGACCATAATTGGTCTTTCTAATGATTTCTATGTTAATGATGACTCCCAAACCACCTCCAAGCTTTAAGTCAACATTTTACATTGGAGGTTTATAAACAAAACAAAATAAAAGGAATTTGAAGACATCTGTCTAAGACAACAAATTGCAAAACCATGAATACTAGGAGTTCAACGTTTTATGTGATACAATTTTGAAAGCTCCAGAAATTACTGTAATGGAGAGGTTACTACCCTGTGAAAATGCAAGCCACAATGAGGCTATGTATATAAACACATATATATAATGTGCAAGTATATATTTGCTTGAATATATTTTGTGCAAGGAACATCTCTTAAATTTTTGAACTTAATAGCTGAGCTTTCATCGAAATTGTTTTCATTTTCAGTCTTTGTGCTTCGAAATCAGAACTTTTACTTGTATCAGACTGCCAATGCAGGAATCTGTCAAGGATGGATTATTGTTCAAACAATTTTCATTGCATGTTTTAAGGTTAGACGGGCTACTTTCTGTAGATAAAAGTAGTGCATATCATTTTCCATGGCATTTTACAAAGGAGGCAGAGCTTTGCTGAGATTCTGAAAACCCAGTGGGCTGCCTGTTTGTTGTCAAAGCGTTTCCTGTGTCTCATCTTTCATATTTTTGTTATAAAGACAGTGATTTGGAGCTTTGGGTAAGATCAAAATATGGCTAGGATCATCCCTACCCTCAGATGTAGAGCAAACACCTCAGCTGACATCCTGGTGCATTGTATGTGGTAGGATAGTTCCTCAATTTTCTCCATGGTTAGCAAAAAGCAAGACCAAATACAGCTCCCTTACTCATCTGCTTTTTGTTATCTAGATTTCAGTTCTGAATCCCTGCTTTTGTCTTTGATATTTAAAATTTCCTAGTTGTCTCCCATGCAGGACCTCAAAAGAATGCCTCTAGCTCCCAGGGCTACATCCAAGTGAGTACAAGCAATTTAGTATAACTAGAACAGGGTCTGTTCTGATGGTGCCAGGAGTCTCAGTCACAAATGAGTTTTCTTTGGTCATTAGTCAGCCATACACAATTTATTATTGTTTAATCAAAATAGCAGCACCACTATCACCATGGCAATATCTCAGAACCCACCGACACTGAAATCTTTGTTTTTTCATCATTTGTTTGTTGTAGAGCCAAACTTTCCATGATGGCATTTTTTATCTGATTTTCAGATGGTTCTGCTCTCTTACAGTAAAATGTCTTCATAGGTGCTTCTTGTGTACTCTTCTGTAATTTATCAGACATAAACTTAAATTTGAGTCTAGATCTAGTCCCTTTCTTCCTTGCTTTGATATCTTCTTCAACCAACCTTCTGGATAGGAGGTAATGGAGGTGACAGTGATATGTTTGAACTTCATTTTGTTGCAAAGGTTCAAGCTCTTGTTCACTAACAATAACTCATGTTCAAACATTGTTACAACAGATTTGAAAAAAAATGACCCTGAAATAAATGGATTTGATAAATGCACTCAGGCATTTAAGCTACATCAAGAAATAAGAATAAATATTTTGGTCATTTTTTTCCCTAGCTATTTCAAACAAGTGTTTGCCTGCTTGCCTCTGAAAACCTTTTGGAGTAAACTGTTATCTCTCTAAAAATTCACTATTATACTTTTTCTAAAATATATGTCATCCTGTATCTGAATTCTAATTGCTTAGAACCATAATTGCACTGGTGACAGCAGCTCCTGCACTGGTTTCTCAATGGTACTGGTCCCCATTTCTGGCAAAGCTTTCACAATTTTATTAATCTCACTTCATTACTTGGTTAAATTTTAGAGAAGCTTATTCTGGGAGGTATTGGAAAACACCTAAAAGAAAATGCAGTCATTGGGCACAGTGAATGTGGTTTCATGAAAGGAAAGCCCTGCTTATTAAACCTGATTTCCTTTTATGACAGGTGTTGTAGTTTTGGTTTGTTTTCCCATCCAATGCACCATTTATGTGGTGGTTTTACGTTCGCCAATTGAGAGATAGGATTTTGGGAGGAAAAAAAGGTGAAACAGGCTCAACTTAGAAGTAAAAAGATAGTTTATTAACACACAATAAGAAAAAGAAGAGAAAATGAAACTTTCAAAACCCCTCTCCTCCCCCACAAGTACTCACTTTCTTACAAACCACATAGAGACAAAACTTATGACATTCAGTCAGTTTCACCATTTAAATATAGTCTTTCATCAGTTCTTCGGGAGAGGAGTCTCTTGTTTACTATGGAATTTTTGTCCCACTGAAAACCTAGAGAAGTTCTTTTGTGGGTCAGAACTCTCACAGAAACAGCC